>JABFPN010003721.1:0-17171 GCA_022817305.1 Leptoteleia sp. ZL-2020
AAAAGATGCGCGGAATGATCGCGGAATCAACTATAGTATTCAGTTGTAAGAACTAAAATTCTCTAGTATTCACGAAAAATAACCATAGATCTTAGTTAATCAAACTACTTTGTCATTTAAGTATTGACAACTAGAACTCTGGTTATATTAACGCAATTCCTGGTTGTTACAACCGCTGAAAATTTAACTATAGCATGTTTAGTAATAATAACTATGGCTGTTTTCTCTCAGTGTAATTTCTAGTAAAACTAGTAACAATTTTGTTATGAGGAATTTTTAGTTCAAATACAATTAATTAATTATTTAAAGATAGAAAAAATAAATAAATAAAATCTCTCTCTGATTGTAATAGAGTTTCATTGAAAGGTTTGATAATTTTGAAATAATTAGAAATTTCTTTAAACAGCAAGAAATCCGTTTAAAATGAAATAGAATATTTTCAAAACACAAAAGCAATATACTTATAGAAAAAATATCTTCTCTGCTAGGAGATAATAAGAAAGATATCCTCAACAGACTAACTTATTAAAGAATTTTTACTTAAAGCATATTTAAATATTGTAAAACTGTCCACAATTTAACAACACTATTTACAATTATATAGTAAAATTCCTGACTCTTGAAACAAGCGTAAATATTTTATTAAGTCATTTTTTATCTAACGTTGAACATTTTCCCATTAATTGTTACTTTACGACAGAAAACAATTCACCTTTCCCTTTCTTAAACATAAAAGTGAAGTAGAAATCTGGAACAAACAAATCTGATTTCGCACAAGGGATTATTGATGGGACGCGCGTTTCCTTTCTGGAAACAAGCGCGAGGATTGTGCGCAGTTTTATGAATCGCGAGTGCTACATTTTACTCCAATTAAATTACGAGGAAATATTTTTCAGGCCGCCTGTGACAGGGTCTGCGTTGTAATTAAGCTCTTATATCGGTGTAAGTTGCCAGCATAAACGACTGCGAACACCCCTGGGGCCGACAAACGGCGCGTAACTAACCTCACGCACGCTTCACGCATTGACGTGACCGCACACTGCCTCCATTCATAACTCCGATCCCATATATGCTTAAATGTACGTATGCCCATGCGTATTCGTTAACCGCGAGTTACCGACGATATTCGTCGAGCCCGCAATTACACTTACTTGCGTCACAGAAACACCAGCAATTAACATTAACTACGCTGTTAACAAGAATTACGTTAAATATTACCAAACTTTGAAATGGCGTTTTCATTGACGTCATCGAGATCTTTTGTTCCCGTATATAAATAATTTTTGTACCGCAACATCAGCAACTAGTGGCATTTCGACAAAAAGACACGAATAAACCATATTCACAAATACAATGTGGCACGTACAGTTGAACCTGTGTCAAAGTTTTATTAAATTCTATTTACCCAGTCGCAGGTCTTGCCACAGTATTTCCCACGTGTTGCCTTTGCTGTGACACTGTAAGTCTTCCATGCCATTATTAATATTCATATTACAATAAAAACGAAAATACACTAAAAAGTACTTTGCTAGAACCTTAATATGTATAAAATATAAGGAAAAAGTACCATGTTTCCAACTATTTCAGTATTTTTTACCACAGTTTATACTGTGCTGGCACGGTAATTTTTTCTATATTTTATACATGGCTACAAATTAAGGTTCTGGCACGGCAACTTTTAATGTATTTTTTTATTGTAAATTGGTACGTCTGCATAGTCAGTCTTAATTGAGAAAAACAGCTTTAAGCCTGAGACAACACTGCATGCGCGACAGCATCCCGTCGATACTGGTTAAAAACTGTGTCACAAGCAGGCTACTTGTTCTCTTCCGGCGATGTCCTACTGGGAAAATCCTTCACTTTTCATATAATCAATCGTTCCTTCGGTCGTAGCCCAATTTGCCGCAAAAGGCGAGCGACGTTTCATTTTTATCGCAACAACATATTCGTGCACTGAATCGTCGACGATAACGCGAAATCTGCGGTCGTTCGAATAATAAAATTTGTTCACGATTACGTGAAATCGCAATTATCTGTTCGGTTTAATGACGAGCGAACAAGCAAACATATGTTACAAAACTAAAAACAAAAGCGACAAGAAAGCGCATTGATATTGATAAATCGAGCTGATCGATTTATATTTGTCGATTAAACAAAGCGCGTCTTTGTGTGAACTGTAAGCGTGTGTCTCTGATTTCATTTAATTTCTATTCGCCAGCGGGTTTCGTTGGAAAAAAAAAAAAAAAAAGTCGTCAAAGAGATAGCGCGACAATGTCGCTCGCAGCGAGCGACCGACGGGATAGAGAGAGAGCGAGAGGGAAGCACGATTGGACTATCAGGCTCGGACTCTTATCAAGGACGTAAATAATATTTTCCAAGTAGGTTCGAAAAGTGTCGAAGAGGCAATAATAATTAATGTTCCGCGATAGCGAGTTCATCGAGTGACACAGACTGATCGATGTCATAGGCCGGTTGTCTTTGCGATAACCCTCCGCGTGACATCGGCCACGCCGTTTATCGAACTTACGCGAGCGTTGGCATGCTCTCCCGGCTCTTTTTCTGCGACGAATCTGCGCCGGCCTTCGATAACGCCAATTATCGTTTCGAAAATGTCCTCCAGTCGACTTTTGCACGAAACATCTTTCCCCATCCCATCTTGGCAACGATTAATTTTTTTCCCGCGATATTAATTTGTTGTACATTCATTGTAGATAAGGCGCGAACATCAAACGCTCGATTTAATTGCCTGCAAGTTTCTGAAAATTGTCTTCCTTTGCACTATTCGGCTTTGGTATAATATCACGTGGATTAATGAATGCATTTTGCATTTGAACTTTATTAAATGCAAGATTGAGAGAAATTTGTTGGTATAATGTAACAAAGATTATAAATAAATAAATGTAAATTTACAATCACGCGTTTTTATTACCAACAAAAATAATAATTTCCTTATATCAAATTTTTTTCGCCCTGTACCGTTTATCCAGTTGTAAATTCCAAGCTCTAATTCGAGGCAAAAGCGTGGGTTGTCAAGGTATGAAAAATTAACTGCTAAAATTTAAAGGAAGGCTGCAATAAAGAAAGAAAGACAGAAGGAAAGAAATGAAACGCGTGCTGGACGTTTTAATATGCACAGAGAAAAAGTGAGCTTACGAAGGCGGTAATGAAACAGCTTAGAGGCAGCTCGCGTCGACCGTTGATCTCCTTGTAGTCGTTTACGAGGAAGCGACTTGTATTCTATTAAACGCGGGCGCAACATTGTCGTCGCGTCGACGCACGCGTCCCGTGAGGATCAACCCTTTAGCGAGCCCGCATAATCCACGACCCCGTAGAGACCCGTACCAAATTAGAGAGACCCCTTTCTAATCCAGCGTCCTTCCGACGTCGCGGCGCATGATTTAGGACAAAATTATTGAGACTGAATCCAATAACAAGAACCGCGAAACTTACCCGACGACAAATTGAGATTATGAACTTACGAAGCGGCATGCAAATGAGTGTCGGAATCGCCAAATGTTGTGCCCAAGTTTTCGTCAGATGTACGAAATTACATAGCGCCGAAAAATGGAACGTTTTTTAAATTGAACAATTAAAAAGTAATGCTTATAAATATTTGGTGGGTGAAATTAATGAAATAAAATAATAATAAAAAACAAACGAAAATAAGGAGTGAAATTAATGAATAAAAACAATAAAAAAAAAATAAAGAAAATAACGAAAAAATACAATGTTTGTTTACATTTTGTATTTTGAAAACGTTACATTTTTCAGCACAAATATTTTCCAAAATATTAAAATTAGTTTTAGATGAATCGAATAAAAGTCACTGCTTCTTATCAAAAATATGTCCAAATAAATTTTGGAACTTTTACATTTGTCAAATTCTATTTCCAATAAACTGATTCAATCATTTCCCCAGGAATAATTTGATTATCTGACATTAAATCAGAATAATTAAATCTCGAAGAAAAATCCCGCAAATGTTTATCACATCTTCCTTGATATCAAACGATCGCATTCAAGATTTCCAGAATACTCAAGAGTCCGGCAATCTGGTCGCCCTCGCGTCCCAACGCCGACCATATCACGACAGCTCTTTCTGCCCAAGTTATCTCTCCCGCAAATATATATTAATGCAAGTGATATATCAGTGGGATCGCGAGGGACAAAACCTTAAATATTGGATAAGTTGGTCCGAGACGACCCGGCGGGACCAAATCTTTGTGATGGATGGTTCGTTGCTGACTGTCATAATAACTTCGGATACTTTCCATTTGCCACGTTGCCCTCTCGCCCAAGAACCGCTGGCTTTGCAAAAATGCGGCATTTATTAAGAGGCTTGTTCCCGGAATCGTCAGCCGAGGCAAAGATCTCGTCCACTTCGACATGTTCGTTGCCGCCAACTAACACGCGTTCCCAATTTACGATTGATTTCCGAAATCAATTCTTGCGAAATCAAACTGCGTTATTCGCAGTCATACTCGCGATCAAGAATTCAAATGTATTTATTGATAATTCTGAAGAGTTTGGGGCGAATTTAGGATCAAGATAAAATGTTGTAAAAACTTCAATGGGTCTGGATTAAATCGAATCGAAAGTGACACGCGTAACCAGAATGATGCCACCCGCGCAGCGGGATGCACTGTCGAAAATAAGATTGTACGTCCTCGGGACGTGCATCGTGTCCGATTTGCGGAATGCACGTCAAGGAAAGTCGGGCTTTCAACTTACGATAATTAAACCGACGTGTTGCCGATTCGTTCTTTTGTAATTTAACCACACTGTTTAAAGATAATTTCTTATTAAACTATTCCCCACCGTTCCTATTGTGCAATACCTTTATCGTAAAACTTGCAATAGTTTACTTAACGTTCCATTTACAACAAACATGTAAGTTAACTTTTAAAAGTTAAAAATCATTTCAATTTGCAAAGAAATTCGTTTCTTCCCAATTCTTAACCATAACAATCAGTTTGAAATTGAAAGATTTACATTTTTTTCTTCTATTACAAACGGTGGGCCATCATCTTGCGCTATTTTATCCTTTCTTCCCGACCTTCGCCTCAGTTTCAACCTTGCCATTAAAAACATGAAAGTTTAAATTGATAAAAATGGAAGGACGGGAGTGATTAGCGCGGGTATATTAGTCTCAGAATGGCCATCGTGTCGTCGAAGTTGCGATAATGAATCCGACGGTACTAAAAGGCTTTTCCGAAGTTACGAGGCCGGGATCCGGTGATGACGTATCAGTGTCTTCTTTTCGCTCCTTTCGTCGGAGCGGCTCGTTAAACGCGGCTCGCTCCGCGAGGGCTCGTCGGTATAAGCGTAATGTGGCGCATGCAAACGGGCGTTAATGGCTCGGATGGCTTTTGTTGTTTTTAATTAACCCTTTCTTGGGAGGCGCGCGGGCGAGGAAGGGGAGGGTTGAGGCGGGTTGAGGCGAGCCGAGCCGAGCCGAGCCGACTTCGCGCCCTCTTTTTCGTCGACCTCTCGTCCCCCGCGGGAGATGTAAATACACGGGCAATCGCACCTCGGAGACGAAGACTGCGCCGACTAACTCGGCGAGGCACACTCGGACAATTACGGTCCCGTCCAATTATCTGCCGACGTTCCGCCGGTCCCCGGCTCCTTCGTCCTTACTTTTTCTGCAACTCTCCCCCTCGTGCCCCCCCATCCCTCCCTCCGTACCCGCGCCGCTTCCTCCCCAATTGCCTTCTTTGTCCCGGTTTTTGTTTCATTATTAATTATATATTCCGTTTAGTCACGAAGTTAAACATAATTGGGGGGTAATGCGTATTTCAGAGTAATTATTGATGAGCGCGGCGTGCCTTCTTCTGGCCGTTCGACGTTTTCGAGCCGAGGCAAGCGCGCGTTACAAATGTGTACAAATTGCATCTGGATACATTGTAAATGCAATCGGAAATGGGATTAATGGTCGCGTTTCCAGGAAGGTGAGGTAAACATTTCGTAATTATGTGTTTTAGTGACGATTTGTTTTAATTTAATTTAAAATTATGAGCCGCGTTACTTGAAACGGTGAATTATGGAATAATCGTTTCCTAGTAGAATTACGGGTACAGTTAGCAGACGTTAAGATTACGGATCGAGAGCTTATAAATAGTGGATAACATTGCGATTGGTTTGCGTTTGTTTCCGAAGTTTCCAATGGTTATGCTTCTTTAACGACAAAAAAGTATTAATTAAGCGGACAAATAGTTGATTCTTCAATTGTTGCATTTACAATAAACGTTTTTAAGATTTTGAGTTTAATTCTTGAAATCCTAAAACGAAGATCTTTAAGATTTTAAGAACAAAACTAATATCAATAACGACAAACCGGTAATAATACAATGCGATATATTTGCTTTGTATTCCGACAAAAACCGCGAGAAATGTAAGCAGAAATTGGTACAATCCGTAGTATATAAATATTTCTCTCGTTTAGCCGTAAACTCGGCATTAGGCGCCAACATTAAAAAGCCTCAATTAATGAAACAACGTGTCGCTAATGAAAACGGACAAGCAACGTCGCGGAGCGGCCATCAGCTTATCAAAATTTCTCATGTCTCGTAACTAAGTCCGTCATTATTGAAGATGAAAGACAAAAAACCGACTCTTGATTAAACATATTTGACGCGCGCGGCAATTTGAGGGACGTCGCCGCGCGTGAGACACGTGTTCGGCATAATTTAACCGTTGAGATTTTTCGACATTCCTATTAATTGGCGTGAAACGTGTAAATTACAAATCGCCTTCGTCTTGGTCGCGTTGCGTAATTCACCAACGGACACACGGCGACGGGGAGACACATGGTGCGCGTTATTCGCGTCGGTGACGACACGTCACGAGCGAGAGGATATCTTGACGCGCCTCAAGCGGCCAAAGAAGCGTGGAAGAAGGGGTTACGCGTCGGCGCTTTGTCGTGGTCACGGCGGCTGTCAATCACCTGCGATACCTGGCGACACATTAATCTCGCCGAGACCCCGACGCCGCTGTGGTTAAACGTATCTTGCCGATATACTCCTGTCTTTTTCCCGTCACAATGTTAACAAAAAGGTGAAAAACATCCTCGCACCTTCGCTCTTTTTTTTTTTTTTTTTTTTTTTTTTTTTTTCGCCACGTCTTACTCCGGTCGGTGCCAGATTATGAAAGAAAACGCGTGACCTATCTTTTGCATTTGACGCCCATCAAATTTAATTCGAGATATAAATAACTCGATTCAGAATGGAATTTATTGAATTTTCAATTGTAATGTTTATCGAGTGGATAAAATATAGAATCTGAGCTAACATTTGAGACGTTTAAAGTGTAACTGCTGGAAATATGATATAATAATCTTAGAAGAAAAGTTTCCTGTGGCTTCATCCAAGGGCAATACTTGTGCTACGGCTTGTACAATAAAGTTCAGAGTACTTGTTATTCGGGACTGTTTTTTTTACAAATGCAAACTATATATTTTTTTTTTTCTTATTTTCAATCATAGTTTTTGCTTAATTTTACTGTTAATCCAATTTATATTAGTAATTCAGTAGTATTAATAATATATTAAATTATGTAAGCATATATAAAACGTAAATGTTAACATTTTTGATTCTCAAATTGAAAACTTCTACTTTTATTTTAACAATATCTTCTATTCTCTGTAATATAAAAGACGGGGAAGAAAAAGTATCGAAAAACTACTAAGTTATTGTTATCAAACGCGAACAATGCTTCTTAACTAATAATTACGCGCATTAATTGAAATTATGAAATTAATCATCCTCATTAAAATGTATTAAGTAAAAAAAGAATCAGTATTCAGTATTTTACGTCCCCATATTTAATTGTACGTAATAACTGGCTGCTTTAAAATGTAAATGCAAAAGTGACGCCGTTCTCATAGTGCACCAGAACGAAAAAGCTAGCAGCAAAATAGAATTATACGACGAATAAAGCCGTAATAAGTATGACTCTTGAATATGTATTGTGAGACGCACGCGAGATGCGTTCCGCGCGCGTTAATGAGATGTGTTTACGAACGTGAAATGTCAAAACTAAAATAAGACGCGCGGATGGTTGAGCTGGCGCAAAATAAGAATTAATATCCGACCAGCGCGAGGAGTTCGTCTCGTCGAAAAGTCGTAGGAACGAGGAGACGAGAGATTGATCAGCTCGATTAATCAATGTAAATGATTCTGGAGGGACTCGTCGATAAATTACTCGCACGGACAACGAGGAGAGAAAAAATTATCGTCCATAAAGGTCGAGGCGAGAGGACCTATCGATTTTTCCTTGGCGCTGTTTGTACGCAAAAACTCGTGTACGCCTTCGAGAGTTATTAGACTAGAGTGAGGTCAATATTATCTGCCAAACTCGAGCCATTTTTTTTCACCCTGAATCGCATGATTAGACTGAATGGAAACTACGTGGCTGAACTTGAGCTTAGTCAATTATCAAGACCCGACGAGGATGGAGAATCTTTTTAATTGCACCGCGGCGATTATGCAATTATATCGATTTCATTTTTCATGCCCATTCAGAAATTAGTATTTTGCATGTGGATAAAATGAATAATTTAATACCGAATCGTTGCTTTAAATTTTTGCAATCTATTTTGCGAAATAATACTCCATTATACAAGTTATTTTTTGCATTGCTTTCGATATTATAATTAATATTACATAAATCTATTTACGATTCTTAACGCGATTATTGGTATCGTTAAAGTGATTAATTGATTTTTTTTTATTATTATTAATTGATTACCGTAATCGCATTAATCGCCTTTTTAATGCCGATATTTTATTCGTTATTAAAAAAAAAGTGCAATAAAAAGCGCGGAAGGAGAAAAGACTGAATTCGATCAATTTTCGGCGCAGAAAGTAGTATGCACGAGGCAATTTCGAAAAATCAATAAGCCTAAACATAAATTTTGGCTCGATGGAACGTAAAAATTGAGATAATGGCTATCAAACGGACAAGTTAAATTGACTTGGTACACGATTTCAAGAATACCGCGCGTCTCGTTTGTCACTCAGCCGATACTTATTTATTAAACGAGTCAATGATTCGCGTAATGAAAGGTTACATTCAATTTTCATGTAATAGCTTGATTTATAAGTGGTTTATTGTGCACAATAGTGCGCTCGAGGAAGTTTGCCAATAATGATTGGTCCGGGTGTCGTGTTTTCGCGTGGTTCCCCGTTGGCCACTTTTTTTAACGTCCCATTCCCACTGGACGTTGTAATAAATTTTGATCGGCCGCAAGATTTATCGCGACCGTCGTTGGACCGCGTCTTCTCGCGAAAGATAGACGCCAGGCTCGAAAACCCTCGTGAATTCTCAGACCACCCGAACTGTACTGCTGCGCGATTGCACCCTACGATAAACGTATTATTTAATTACAACGGGCCAATATCCGGCCACTTGTCAAATGTCTCGCCAGTGTTGTATAAAATCTAATACTTTTTAGACACTCGTACTACTACACTATAAGGCTGATAGTCTTTGAGAACCGTAATACTGATCAACAGAGGTCGTGAATGGCCGAGTGGTAAGACATGTGACTTATAAATTGTAGATCGGGAGTTCAAATCAAGGTGGGATTAAAGTAAAATTTTTTTTTTATATAGAAATGCTTTGTTAGCCACTATGGCTCGACCGTGGCTCCTGGCCGCGTCCCACAGTCGATCCATTGCGGCAACATGTGTGGCTTATTGTGGCCAAGACTGTGGGCTCCGCATGCCACAGTCTTAGCCACAGTCTTAGCCATAGACTTGCCACAATGTTTTTTCCACGCGGGAATATATAAAATTCTGGTATTTTATTTCAACTTTTTATATTTTCAGTGCACTTACAAACATAATATATTCAAAAGAAAATAAATCAGCTATATCTACAAATATAAATTGTTACAGCAATATTTACTATTTCCTTTAAATGTAGGTAATTGCAGAATATGGCCAAACGGAATGAGATGCGCGTACGCGTTATTTAATTTTGGAGGAACTCTATACGACGGGGCATAATTTGATGTTATCGCGCGAGTATCGTGCGAGTAAATAAGCCTCTCGCATCCATCCAGCAGGCTAATAGATTCCCCGAGGACTTGGTATCTCGAAATAAATGCCTCCCGCCAGCGACACCGTTTATCATAGCCGAACGGAGGAAAGCCCGAGCAGTTGACAGAGCGAGTAAGATATCAAAAGGGAAAAGCGAGCCGATAAGAAGTTCGAGTCAAACAACCCGTACGTTCGAGCGTTAATCAAAAATCTCAATGGCTCGTTTATTTTGCTCCACTTTGACTCGAGTCAGTCCTCGTGTTGCGTTTATTTCGGCGGAGAAGTGTCTACGACACGAGACAAATAACAGTCCGTAGGTTAGCAGTTCGGATCGAAGATCTGGGGTTTCGGTACATTAATCTGTATCAGCCAACGCCATGAATATTTAATCGTAATCCGGCGAATTGCTGCGTGTCTATATACGTGAAATTCTGTATAGATCTTAACGGACTGCAAACGCCGATTCAAGTTATCCAATGATGTGCCGTGTTCCGATACGACACCTGCATCAATTTTTATGAATTATCTCGGATATGTTTGCGCATTCCAATAAATTGGACACGACATTTTTATTTCTTTTTTTTTTTCGGAGCCAAGAACTCCCCTTTCGGAGAAATATATTAATTTCACTTTGAATTACTTTACACTTACTGCAATTCATTTTAATATACATTACGTATATACAGAATACTTTAATCGCAAAGGTGTAATTAATTTTATCATTTATAATTCCCGTGTAAAGTTTTTTATGCCAATGCATCATAGATGTGACTATTTATGCAAAAACATTATGGATATAATACAAATATTGTACCAATACACAATTCATTTATTAAACTCTACGTAAGTTCATTAATACACCTTAATTATTGTATTGGCATTATTTTGAAATGATTAAAACGGTGTTTATTGTTTAGTTTTAATTAATTTGCATTGGAATTACAAAGCGTTCCGCACGACCAACTTTAATTAATTGCATATAAAACATTTCTCGATATTTTAAAACATCATTTTTTTTATCAGGCAAACACTATGAACATTATTTATCATAATTTACGAGTAATATATTGTTAAATTAATTTCACTCTTCATTATAGTTTTTTTTCAACTTGGAAATGCCTCCCGGTAAGAAAACGGTTTGTAAATAATAATGCAAATTTTGTTTCAGTCGAGCGATGTTTATTTTGTTTGCGGAAAGCTGCACAATATATTTATGTATTTAATGCAAGAACTGGCGTGTGAAGCGCGCGATGTCGTTATTTGAGCGATCTGAAAATGACTAGTGCCTGCGAGTCCCGGATAAGTTAAACATGGCACGAAGCGTCGTAAAGCGTCGCGGCGCCTTAGTGTTTACAGCACTACAACGTGGCCCACCAAGCGCGCCTCCTTTCGTCGCTTTTCACTGTCCCAATAGCGTGCGCTCTTTTCTAATATATTTCACGGCTATTTTTATGCCCGGCGTGTCGAACCCCTTCCTCTTCCACCCCCTCTCCCCTCTCATCTGCTTGATTGACGCGCAAAATAATGTCAAGGCAAATTAAACCGTTGCCACACAGCGACTGGAACGAGGCGGCCAATGATTTATTAATTAGCACCAAAGGAAAGTAATTAGTGCAATTAATATTGCGCCGTTGGTCGCAAACACGGCAAAATCAACAAAACAAATTTCCTAGATCAAATTAATCACACGATATTTCTACATTGAAAGCGAGACAGTCAATGATCGATCAGAATTATTAAAGAGTGTATAAAAGTTTAAAAAGGGTAAGGTCACAGTTTTCCATTTAGAAACGTCACTCTTTAAAGTAGAAAGGACTCTTAATAAGACGAGCTAAGATAAATTGATACATTAATATCTTGTATATGATTCATGGTGTCGCGGATCGTGGGATCAAGCGAGGGATCCACCGTAGTGCGTTCAGTAGGGAGCGTGATATATAGTCATTAGCATTGGTTTCGTATTAGAACAAATAGGCGGCATGGCGTTTTATGCCGTAAGAGGCATTTACTATGAATCCAATATTTACTTACTAGCTCCCTAACCTGCCGGAACAATTTTTTAAAGCCTGTATCATCCAGTCAAGAGAATATATGTATATTTGGATGTATATTAATCTATGAATGATATTATAAAATATTGCAAATTACGACATGGAGTAAATAATATTGGAAAGAAAGCAAGTTTCTTCTTGCAAATTCTACCTCTTTTTGGCAGAGTGTAAGTAAGTTAATATTAGTAACTTTCGTACACAGAATGCTAAGTGTAAACAACATGAAACTACAAAGGAAAGGGGAGTAGCGAAATCTTTTACAATCCAAATATAAGGGAATGTCCGCACAATTAAGTATTTAAGGAATCATTTTTATGGCTAGGGATGAAGATTATAGGTGGAACAAAAAATATAACATCACTATTTTCAGTAGAATCTCGAAAAGTAGATGTATAATAACAAATAAAATGATAATAGGTAAGGCATTACTCATATGATAGTGGATTCAGTGTGAATTTCAAAACAGTGTGGGAGGTACACTAATGTAAAATGACCTTTGCGGTCATAATTTTGTTATTCAACAGCAGTCGTATAACAACAGACAATTAAAAAAAGTTTTTAATACCAAAATGTTGATTAACTAACTAGAAGATAAACTAAAATAGGACCAACATTATTACAAATAGATATTGCTTTCGCACCTAGTTAAGCAACGTCTATAGAAAATACAATCAACAATTTTCAATAAACATGTAACGTAAAAGATTGTCTGTCATAGGAAAATAATAGAAGATTTAATAACTATCCACTGACAACATTTAACAGCTCTAAGTAAAGTGTAAGTAATTCAAACTTCGTGAGAATCACAAAATTAATCAATGGAAGATTGCGCGAACAGCAAAACAGGAATATTTTCCTTATATTGTTAGCCAGTATTAGCTAAAAAGAATAGAATACAGGATATATATGAAGATGAGAAACTACTTTCCCTACTTAGATGATCATCTGTAGGCATCTTGGTGAATCTACTGCAGGTCGTTTTATATTTATTGATTTTTTAGTCTCGTGTATAGTCGGTGACCCAAATTTCAAAAAAAGACTAAAGAGTTCTGAATGAAACTATGACACTTGTAGAGATTTTTTTTTATAAAATGCGACAAATATAGGCAAGAATTATCAAGTTAATGCTACATTCTACATATTTCCGTCGAATGTGCAAAGAGATCTTTGTCTACACTGAGAAAAATAATATAGTAATCCTGGACTCTATATGTTCCTGTATAAAATAATGCTCGACAATGTGACAAGAAATACCACAGTTCTGATAATTGGTACTATTGGTAAAAAGTGACACCGTTTACCAGACTGTCTGGCAAAGTTCTTAACATTAGAGCATAGAGTCTCAGAATGCCAGAAAGTATAGTAACTCTTATTATTTTATTTTTCTCAGTGTACGATTCAAATGTAAAAGACAGACTTTTAGATGATACCGTTTCACTCTCCTTATACTATAATTCAAATTTTGGAATATCTATCTTTCATTAACCGTTGTTTTCTTAACTCATACGATCAGTGCGTGATTTACGACACGCGCGGGCGGGATAGTCAAACTGATACCATTTTTTTCGTCAAACGTTTATTCGTGCCCACTTATGTGGTGCTTACCTTGTTCCTACCATTGCTCTACAGCTGTCGCTGTCGCAGATGGAGGCGCAGATGTCAGGCTGCGCTGCAAATCCCGACGTTACGCGCTGCTCCGTCTTTTTACGGTGGAGAAGGTGACCCGGGAAGAACGTAAATTATTGGATATGACGATGCGCTACTTTTAAATGACGTCACGACGACCACTTTCTGTAGTAATCTTCAAATGACGTTATTAAATGTCACCACCGAATTAGTTACGGTGATTAATGACTTTTGTTGTTGAAAATAAAAGTTCTCTTTAAGATATTCAGATTCAATTCACGGAACCACTATGTAGTTTGTATTAATGGTGATGTGGCGCAATTTGGAAATATATTTCACTAGTTATTTAACACGATTTAGGAAAAATTACTCGGAGAAACGAGTTTTAATTTTAAACAATTAATGTCGGGTGTGTCGGAACATTTTGTAAATTTGACAAAACTTAATTTAAATCGCGTGATTTATACGAGTTGTTATTATCTAAGAACAATGCTAATATAATAAACGTCAGGTTATGATTAAGAGTTTATTCAAGATTTACTTAAGTGTTATTCGGTATAATTTTTACACACTATTTATGTTATTCTTGCACAAATCTTAGTAGAAAATACAAATTAAATTAACGTTTATTTAAGTTCCAAATTTTCATTCAATGATTGTACTGGAATAATCATTATTTAATTATTAATGAAACATTTTTATAAGAGCATTATTCTTAATATAATTTGTAAAGGAAGTTGTACTAGCTATTTATTCTTCATCGTTGATTATTGTAAATTTAAATAATCTAAATTACAATAACATTCTCCAACTATCAAATAATCAATTTCATGGCACATTTATGTAATTTATAACAAATACTAACATATGCTTCGTAGGAAATAAAAATATAAATAAATAAATAAATATCTTTAAAATCGATGCAGGATAAGAATGAAAAGTTGAATTTATAAAAATGAAATGAGTAAAATATATATTTATCAAACATGTACAATATGCTGAGTAAAAGGATTCAGAACAAATTGCTAACGTACAAATCGCTAAACATAATTTTTTAATATTTAACAAAATAGGGGTTAAAAGGGTGGTATATGATATACCATCTTTTTTTGCTTGACAGTAAAACTGGAGTTCAAATTGTCGATTTTTTCTTATTTTATCAGTTTTAATTTTCGAGTCCGGAAAATTTTCCAAGTCCGACTTTTCTTTGAATTTCAACATTTGAAACTTCCTGTACATAATTAGCGACCGTTGGAAGGACCGCTGAAAATTCGGCTTAGTCGCCGGGCATTAAAAGATGCTCCACATTACCCGGACGGTCGTAATGAATGGGTTTTGCGGCGCGAGACCGACCAAGAAGACGGGTTCGCGCGATCGATATTACGGGCGTATTAAAAAACAGTAAAGTAAACTAAAGCGGCGTGCATACACAACACAAGCTCGAAGCCGACCATTCGGGCACGGACTGATGTACGGGTGTTGCATTCCCCGGTCCTTTTATAAATCGATCGGTGACTTAACCCAATTTAATCCGCTTTTTAGTTCTCGCGGGGTGCACATTATAAGTTGGCCCAACGAGCGGCAGAACCAACGCGTGCAGTTCCTATAATTAAATGACGATCAGCGGGTAATTGCAGTCGCTAATATTAGAGCTTTGCGGGTTACTGCAAACAACAAATGGCGTCAATTAACATTTTGATTATCGACCCGCCATTTTATTCGCACAATATAATCATAACTGGCAACCGCGAAATTGCCGATTAAATTTGTTAAAACGAAACAAACGCGTGCCTGCTGCCGGGAGCAACGTAAATGCTGTCAAGAGTTTGCCGAGGCAGCTGCGCCGAAAAGCCCGACGGACGCGCGCATTTATACAAATATGTCCCGGGAGTAATGAGCTCGCAATTGCGAGCGAAGAAAAATTCGACGGGATTGTTGGGAAAAACTGCGTTTTGTTTGTGGGAAAAATTATCGATGAGCTTGGAGGCGCGTAACGCCGATTTCCAAGACCCCGGTCCATCCCGAGGCGATGTATAAATAAAGCGCGTAAAGCACGCGCGGAAGGAAGACCGGCAGACACTCGTGAGCGAAAAAGCGCGGCTAAAGCAAGGGCAAAATGAAAAATGCCGAGGAGAGCGATCAATGTAAATATATTCATGATGTGGGGTGGACCGGGTAGCTCGATTGGCTGGGGGCTACGTATGTATATGTTTATATTTTCGTGTCTGACACTTTATACGCCGCTTAGAAAGCGGGGACGAATCTGGACCCGATGAGACGACAGTCGACCGGGCGCATCATTCATCCTTTGGCAGCTCGTTACAATTTAAAAAGGCCGGGTCTTTTTCCGCGCGCATTTATTCTCGGCTGCCATCGGGATGAAAAATGTTAGCACAGTCACCTCGTCAAAATTATCAAGTCACATTTGAGGATAAGTTATTTAGAGTCTCTCTCTCTCTCTTCCTTTTTTTTCTCGACCTTATTATTCTTTAGTAGGGGATTGTATAAAAGGTTTTTTATACGAAGACTCAGCCAAAATTGGTTTATGAGTGGAAGCATGATTAAATGTATAGAAGTGAGCAAAAAAAAAAAAACTTAATACATGTTTAAAACATTTTTATTTTTAATATATTAAGTATTTTTTACTACACCAAAACGTACTAACTGATAATAAGTACTAAAGAAAAATTTATTTTTAAATGCAATTTAATGGAGATAAAACAATTAGATATCAATACGACACCCCTAATTCAATCGTTATCTACCAATCCATGTACAATCCCATGAAAAAAAAAAATTATATAGGTTGCCATATATGCAGGCAAATATGCGACATATATGCCTCCTATATAAAATTCTTTCATGGGATCGCTGAATTCACATGCGAGCATAAGAAAAAGGCTATTTCGTTACGCGAATCCCGGCAACAATTTATGGCTCAGCCTCTCTCACGGCCCGACGCCTGAAAACGAATCGACAAAGCGACGACTGCGTATAGTTCCTGTCGACGTAATTGTCTTCGTTAGAAATACTGTGACGGCGTTAAAACCGGTATAAAGTGCGCTCGCGTACGGAATAATTTCAGTATGATAAAACACAATGTTGCGTTGCCGGGCATTTTTTGTCTCGGCGTGTGCAATGAATTCCACATCGAAACACCTTATACCCGGCACACTCGATCACAGCGACCCCCTGGTGCACGTATACTCAAGCGTATATCAAATACACACGACGCGCCGAGCGCAGGCCGGCTACGTGTACCGATCGCGCTTAAAATTCCGCCTGCTTGACCCGCGATAGATTGGAGGCGGCATGGAATACATATCAATTTCATCCTGGCGTGTCCCTCGGGATCGGCGCCTGCGTTGCCCGCTACACGCCTCGTTGCATTTTTCTCCGAGCGACCGTTTTATTTTCGTCCACCCCCCCCCCCCCCCCCACCCCCCCCCCC
>JABFPN010003722.1:0-17163 GCA_022817305.1 Leptoteleia sp. ZL-2020
GGAGAAATTAATCGTTTTTATTACCAAATAATAAATTATGTTTTTGCTGTCCTTAAGTATATGAACTACATACATTTATTTTGAATTAAATTATTTAATATAAGTTTATGTAATTTATTATAAAATATTAACAAAATATATACAAAAATGTTAGAAATATGTTATAATTTAATTAGAAATATAATATATTAGTATTTCATTGTATGTAATCAAATTTAGTCAGTTATTTTCTATGTCCTTAAGTACGTGAGCGCCACTGTATGTCCCACAATGAATGCACTATGTGTATGTAGGCCATGGAGCTTTCACACGATAAAGCCTTATCAGAGCATGCGTATGCTATTTGCTCTCTTCCCTCTTCCTCCTACGATATTTTCCGTCTTTCCTCTCACGCGACCACGAGGATTCGTAATACCGTTGGCGTGGGCTACGCGATTCCAATGGTGCAAGATTTAACTACTTGTACTTATTGTTATCGTCAATGTAGAACTTTAAAAACACGTGTCTTCAATTAAGAAAAATTTTCAACAAAATAAAGAAGCCGTTTATAATATTAATAATAATAAAAGGAATAATAATATACTGGAAAAATTTAAAATAATGTTGACATTAGTTTGTAACGAATTGTTAGATATAAACAATCGGCGTTGAATCGCGATAAAAAATCTACCTTTGTGTTCTTTTGTTTAAATTTAACCATTCTACTTAATATATATTTAGTATTGATCTTAATTAACGATGTTTATATAGCATTATCTTTAACACTGACTTTTCGTATTATTATTTTAATGTACTTCATAAATACTTTTTTCAGTGTTACAACAATTTTATTGTCCTTCTAACAAAACAATTAAATTTCAATAAAATGATACCCTCAATTAAAGAGAATAAATGTTTCGTGTGTTTTATATAAATTAATAGAACTGTATTGCGAAATGTATCAATGAAAAGGCATAATTCGAGTATCATTAGAGATTAAGAGTGTGGGTCACGCTATTCCGATACTGTTCGGTGCAAGAATTATTCTTTTGAAAATCACACACGTATTTAATAGTATTTAATCCGTCGTAATGCGACAAATGTGATTAATTATACTTTTGTGAAACTAAGATACAAACGAATTTTATAACTATTAATTGCATTTAAGAAAAAATTATACAACTGATAAATAGTTATAAAAATACATATAAATAGTATCCCAATCAAAAATTAGACTAGATTTTGTCCAGTTCAAAAGTGGTACTAGGCAGACTTTGACCAGTTCAACTGGCCTAGTCAAATCTGAGAAGATACTGTCCAGATTCTGGCCCATAAATACTGGAGCATTATATGACTGTGTAGAGCCTAGCTAGGTTCTTACCAGTCAAATTCGGATAGTTTGTACAGTCAAAAAACTATTCGAGTTTGAATCCAATTTTCCATGGGAAAATTAACTGTTTCATTTTTCTGCGTGTAAATTGTACACGTTAGATGAACATAGGATTGACCAAATAACAAAATAAAAAATTTTCTACCTCACTGCATGGTAACATTATTACTAATTTTAGTACCATACTGTTAATTCGTTTAGTTAAAAAAAGTCGTTTTTTTTCGTAAGTGCTAATATAAAATATAATGTTTGTTCGAAACTTTTTCCTCGTGCATCTTTTTTCATCAAATCATTATTCGCGAGCGCCTGATACTTTTAATCGACCATTACCACAGATAGCAACAATTTATTTTACGAGTCGAGAATTTTACAGCCGATTCTTCAGCAAACTAATTCAATTTACCGTTGCTTTCAATTATTACACGCCGTGGCAAACAGCGCGATCAGTTTCAGAGATAAGCTAGCAAATTTCCGATAACGCATTGTTGATGAGCAAGTAAAAGTAATCTCCGGACACTTTTACTATCGGCCTGGTGGAATCGGCGATATGATTCGTTTATGACCGCAAACCGAGGTCCGAACCATCCGGACCGCCTGAAAATCAGCCGCATCTCGCTTTCACCAACTTCCCGTACGTTTGTTTGGATTCACTAGGCATAAAACACTATTAACATAGTGTAAAGGAGTTATGACATCCGCAATTCCCGACGAAAGTTATGGCGTCTCTTTGTACCGACGTTTCCGCGCGTCAAACGAAATTAAACACAAACGCATTTCGTCATCGGCATTCCTCGCACTCGCCTCGGCCGACAACATTTGAAAAATCGCGCGCCTCTTCCATCTTGTGGCGCGAGGCGATTCAAATTGTAACGCGTTCGAGCGGCTTTCCTTCGCATCCTATCGCGCGAACAATGATGCACCGCTGAAGGTCTGCTCGTGCCACGAAGAACAATAAATAGGATCGTCAATAATGAAATGATACAATGGGAAAGACATGCACCATCGAGCCTGAATAAGTTTTCTCAGCGGCGACTGACGACTCGGTCCCTCATCGCGCTAACTCGATGTGCAAATAACATTGTCTTACAAGACCTTGAGATCACTCGACGAGTATCGAATATGAAACATGGCGAGCTGCATAACGTTACATAACAGTTCAGTAGGAACGAATTGATGTGAGCCAAGTGAAAGATTGCCACCTTAAAATGTTATTTGACAAATTAAAATTGTACTTCGTACGGGTTACATTTGCACTTTCGCATATGTATGAAAAAGCTAAAGCTCAATTGAATTTAGTGCGTTGGATTGGTTCGTCGCACGGGAAAAAATGGCATATGATTTATAACTAAATAAATATATGGTTATTTCTGTTTAAAGTAAAAATGAAATTTATCTATTTCAACAATATTATATAGCAAAGACAAATAAATTATTTGTGTATAACATTTTTGAATAATACATAAATGTAAAGGTGAATGAGAAAAAAAAATGTATATGATAACAAAATATATTTGCATATATCTGAATGAAAAATAATTTTTAGCTAAATCACCTAAATTTTTATTAGTCACAGATAACTGGTTCGTCAAAGTGAACAAAACACTGGCACCGTTACGTATGTGTATGTGTTAGCGAGTGTAAGTGGTCTGTTTATGTTGTCACTTTTAACCTAATAAATGTTTTCGGTTTTAAACAAATAAAATACAACAGACGTTGCTAATAAACGATATATGAAAAAATTCATATTAATTATTTTATTAATCTAATATTTTAGTAAAAACACCTAAACGGCTTTATTTAGCTAATATATATAATTTCTACTTGTTCCATTAGCATTTAGGTATCCTTCATAAATTTTTACAGGATCTCACCAAAAATTTACTTCCGTGCAGGTTAACCCTTTGCAAGACGATTTTTTAATGCTGTTTACTTTTGATAATATATTATACAATGAGAATAAAATGATTTTTTAATTAAAGGTTAACTATTTTGGCACCACGCCAATTTAACAAACATCTTACGATGTATAGGTAAAATAGAATTTCCAATGTGAGAATTGCAGGTGTTTAACCTTTACTAGTAAGTAGCTAAGAAAATTTTTAACCAGGACTTTAAATATGTGGAAATTTTCTATATTGTCTATTACTTTTAATATTGTCAAAGTTTACTAATTTGGTACCGTGCCTGCAAGGAATCAAAATTAATTAGCCACTTTAATGACATATGTAAGGTAAAGTCGTTCTATCTAATGAACTGATCACTAAAATTTTGAAACAGCCCATACAGAATTTGCTGATCATTAATCGACGTTAACAGTTGGACGAAGCTAGGCCCAATATCGGTTCAGACGGTTGGCTGAAGATCAAATTGTAACGCTCATCATGATTGGCCCAATATCTGCTACTGATATTGAGCCAGTATCATTAACTAATGGTTTCAAAACTATTCTAATCCCATATTAGACCAATGTTGGTTACTTGTAGTATTTTATTACACAGCGCAAAACAGTAAGTAACTGATATTGGTAGGATGTTGGCATTCAATAATGTTCCAATAATTGGTGACATTACAGGATTAACGTTATCTGCCAACATTGTTAAAATATTACTTATTGACGATTTGTATGTAATATCGGAACAATATCAGCATTTGATTCATACCCTATATTGGCAAAAATTACCGTACGATTCGTGACTCACCTAAGTTGAATGTATCGTTTAATTCAAACCTCTTTTTTTTCAGTGTAGTATCCCCAATTATGCAAACTATATATCCTACAAAAACCCACTTCGGACTGACCAAATAATTGTTCAACCCCACAAACAACCCTTTGCAAAGTTCAGCGCAAAATTTAAATAAAAAAAATAGATTATACAAGGCAATTACATAATTCAATAGATGTAACGATAATTCACCGTGCACATAATAACAGTGTTCGACAACATAGCAATGATGTTGGAAAGTTATAAAATGCCATAATAATATAATCAATAACAATCCCGGTTACATAAGCCGATTAATGATATATTTACTATGACTACGCGATCGGCAAATATCCGTTTCCCAACAAAATTTATTTCTCGAGCAAAGTTCGAGCGCTCATTTAGATGGACGCAACGGCGTTTGCGCAAAGCCGGCCAAAAAAGGCGCGCGGCTTAAACCTGACCGGGGCAAAGATTTCCGCGAATGGTCCCGAACAATGCGAGCAATTTTCGCCGAGCGAGCAAACAATTAATCGAGTCAATAGTCGCCTATCGGGAAACAAAACTAACGAAACTAACAAAACGCGTGACTCCCGCTCAACACCTGTCCGCTCGCCACTTTCCGTCGACTCATTTTCAATTCCGCCAAAGAGCGAGGCTACAACTGCCGCCGCCAGATTCCCTCGATTTTTCTTCCCTCGCGCGGCAAGACAATGAAATTTCATTTTCCAGAATCACTCGTCGTGAAAGGAACGATATTACAAACGGTCTCGATGAAGTCACGCTTCCAAGAAGGCCTTCGTTGCCGCTCCATTCCGCAGATTAATATTAATTGTCTCGTTTGCGACGAAGGTGAACCGTATCGGATCTGTTCTTTTGGAGCGGGGGGGGGAGGGGGAGGATTTTTACCGGCGGTGATTAATCGTCGAAACGACGGGCGTTTATTGAGACGTACCGCTTTGAAATTTAATTAAAGCCGCGGATTCGAGATTGATACGTCAATCGACGCGGCACGAACCGCGAGTATGTTCTCGCTCGGTCGTCTGCCGTGTTTTTCGTATCCGCAGCTACACGGGCTTCGTGCCCCGCGCGCTTTTCCGTGCGCGAATGCAAGACGCAAAGAAAAGATAGGAACACGCGCCAACACTCCGTGTCATTCCGTTCTTAGAAAGTCATGAAGTCATGGAGCCCCGATCGCGGCACGTCCTGCAACCGAGGAGGAAAAAAAAGTACGAGTTTATCGCGCACGTGGAATCGACCAACAGAGACACCTACAGTGCGCTTAGAAACGAAACAATATAAGATCAATGCAGTGGCGATAATAAGGCAAAGTGTAGCATGCATGCATCGGTGGCATATTTCCGGTAGGAAAAGTTTTTAAGGACTTCGCACTTTTCCTTTATTCCCGGCAAGGAAATAAAAATGTGTGGAGACTTATGTGTCACACGTGTGTCACCTATGTATATCCGATTTGGACAGATATGGTGTGCCGCTCAGGCATGCACGCAAAGGTATGCATTTCGATTTACATGTTAAGCTGGTTATAAATTTTATGGGCAAAATATTTAATATCACTTGTGAAAAAGAATGTTGAAAAGTTTTAAGAAACGCTGAAAGCACTGAAAAACTGCTAAAATTGGGAATTTTCAGCATTTTTAGCATATTATTCCACCAGGGGTTTGATACAAATATATATCTGAAGCAGTTCCCGATGAAGTCTGAATTATGCATAATAAAGAAAGTGTAACAGTTAACTTTGGCGGTATTTAAACAAACAGTATTATTTGGTATAAATAAAGGGTACAATGGGTCAGTGGAGCAAACGACTGCCTCACTAGTCAACACAACATTTCTGACTATAAAACAAGAACATTTTCTATGTTTAAGATATATTGTACTTTTATTCAAAAATATGTATAATTTAATCAAATATGTATTCCTTACGTGGAGAGAAAAGGTATTGCATCTTCAGCCATAATGTATAGTAGATTTAGAATATACTTTTCAGTACGGAAAATATTTCTATTTTGTGAAATATAATTTGCCATACTAATTTCTGTATTTGACTAAACTGTGGTAGAAAAAGTAGAAGATAATGTATTAATGATGTATGTGTATTTACAGTATTTCTTATAGTCCGGTATAATATTTTAAAATTAATAGAATATATAAAACCTGTGTTTATTAATATAAAATAATTTTTATTTATTATCCATTCGATTTGTAATTCTAACAATCCTGAAGCAATACAAATTAATGTTTTAATACCAGAAAAATCAGTATTTGCAAGATTATAAGTTATCATATATAAAAATATATGGTTCATTAAAAAGGTGCAGTTTAATGGTATGATAGTTAAAGGGCACTAGGTAATTCAAACTGACACGCTTACTATTTACGTCAATCAGAAAACATTTACTTTTACATTTTAACAAAATGTATACTAATATCAATAATTGGGTTAATTTTATTATTTTTTTTAATGAAATTAACAATATTTAGAAAAAATAATGGATATAATTACAAATATTATTATATATAACTATAAATATTAATGCAGTTTAAAATAAAAACAGTAATGTTGTATTCAAAGAATACAAATTCATAAACAAAACCTCTTTTAACTTATCTTCCTCAACTTGATAAAAAACATAGTATATTTAACTAGATTATTAATGCATTTTTATGTATATTTTTTCAGTGTTTTATCCTAAAAAAATAAAGTTGGTTAAGAGTTATGAAATTATCAAATTTCTTGCAAGTTTTTCATACCCAATATCTTACAAGTTGTGGCGTCAAAAAACTGAGACGTATCTCTATCTAGAATATTGAACAAGTAACTTACAAACATAAAAGATGATCTTGCAAGTTACTAATACAATACTTGAGTAAATTTCTACCTGAGAGTATATCTGACAAAAAATTTAAATTATGGCTAAATATGCAAAACCTGTTTCTCATAAGTAAAAACACTTTTAAAATAACAACATTTTACTATTGAATAGGTTAAACTTAAAACAAATTAAACTGTTTAATTAAAGTATATAAACAGTTTCAAACATACTTATATTATTGTCGTAAACATACTCAGTATATTTGATGCATTGACATGTAAGTTGACCATGCAATATGTTTAGATTAAACATACGTTTATTTGTTCCAACCATCCATCTTTTTCCGTGCAAGATTAACGTATTCAGCAGTAAAATGTCACTGTTTCAATAGTACATTTTCGTTATTAAACTATTTTTCTTAAATTATCTTATTAACAATTATTCTATTTTATATGAAAAATAAAAAAAATATCTTCTGATCTTATCTCTAAATGAACTTTGAAAAAAAATGCATAAGATATATCTACCTTATAATATTTTGAAACCACTAAAAACAAATTATTAAAAATTTGTTGTATTTATTGATATTAAATAACGGTTACAAAATATTTCGAGGTTATGTAAAACGATATGAAAATGATTAATTTATTGTCCGTTACGTACCAGTTTCGCTGAAAGCTTATTTGAATAAAGTATCGTTTTATATGATTTTGATTTGAGCGTATAATAGCGCATAATTCAGCCGATATCATTAGCACTGTACATTTCTGTACGTTAAGTACAATAATAAGCATCATGGCGATATCTTAATATAATGATATTTTAATAGTATTTATCATACACAATCGATGTCTTATAAGTGATTGCAATTCGAGAAACGTTTGAAAGGCGTATAAAGGAAATGTAAGAAATCATTACTTAACTCTTCAATGGCGATTACATTTTCAATTTATCAAGAAGATGATTCGCGCTTCCGTGCGATGGCGCTTGTAAATATTACTATTAATATTAATATTAATTATTAATATTAATATTAATATTAATTTGTCACTGATATTACATTTTAATGACGTTGTAAAATAACGCGTTTCTATTGCCACAACATTATAACGTCAGAGCTTATCACATCAAAATATTTGCGATATCAATTATTTGAGTAAAATAATAATAAATATATACTATAATTTTATTTCACAGCATCACGCAATCTATCTTACAACATCATGAATCAAGTAAAAGCACAACAATATAATGCATAATTTGAATTAATCTGAATAAAAACAAACTGTAACAACTGAAAATTGTAAGACCAAATGCAGGTGCATATTTAAACATTTTACACATCTATACATAATTTATATCTAAATTTATAATCCAATAAGACAAATGCAAAAGTTTCTTGACCTGTTGGATGTATTTATAAAATGAATTTATTGACATGATACTCGTTCAGTGATGAGTAATTCAAATGAATATGAGTTAATATAAAATGTAAACATATTAATCAATGTAAGCGTATATTACCTGATCAGTGAACATACGTAATTAGGCTAAATCAGATACATGTATTTACTCGAATAATGGTAAATCATTGTGGCATCCATTGAATTACATCTTCTCAATTAGACAGTTTTTAAATATAATAAATTATATTGAAAACAGACGAATGGAAATAATATATACATATATGAATTATGCAATAGGAATATATTCACTTTTTATCAACATTTCATACAAAGTTTAAAAATATAAATGTTAATACAAAATTGAATAATATACATTAAGAAAAAAACAATATTTGAAATTACCATTTTTATATTAATTTAAAGATAGATTGGGAAGAAAATGTATATTTTTTATTTTAGGGAGTAAAGCTTAAGTTTAACAGTCAAGTGAGTAAAGTATTAACTTTACTCTCTAGATTAAGCATTTTACTCCCGCTTGAAATACTTTACTTCCTTTTTTCGCGCAATCTAGCGAAACCATGTAGGACTACTACACAATAAGTGATATTTGCCCATTCTTTTATCTTACGCTGTCACGTTCAGTTACATTCAGCAATTATTAATGGAAAATCTGAACACACCAGTACTCAAAATTCTGTTTCCATCAATTCCACCAGTGTATCTAAACATCAGACCTCAGATAATCTTCCACTTGGTATTTCTTACCATTTGGTATTAATAGTTGCTCAAATTAGCATTTGACAGTAAAAAAGCAAGAGTAGCAGTTTCTTCATTTTAAAACATTATTTAAATGTTTCATTGTAATTTTTATTTTGATTGTTTCCTATTGATACTTACTCAAGTTTTAGTTGAAAGTTTAGTTTAAAATATATAATTATGTTATATTAATAATATACATTTTTTAATATAATAAATGTTTATATTTTATAAAGATAATAATAAATTGTTATAAAAAATAAACTTAATTCCAAAACCTATGCTTCGTTTTAAATTCTTTTAAAAATAATTTTTTTGTTAATCAATTTTACAATAATATTATAAATAATTTTTAATTCTTTAAAAATTATTTTTTGTATTTTCACTTGTTCTTGCACTTTTTACGAAAAATATCGTATGCTCTACGGGAGTAAAGTAGTACTTCCCCCCTTTAGCGTATAAAAAAAAAAAAATACAATTAAGATCATATTTCTAATTATAATAAAATAAGTATTTGTTATTTTAATGAATTAAAAGTATTACATTGTATTTCAAACTAAATTTAACAATATTTATATATTTATTAGTGTGAAATTTGAAAGTTAAAAGTATGAAAATAAATATCGAATTTTAATAAAAAATTCATCGTGTTTAATTTTCGGTCAGACAGAACATCGTGTGGAGAATGAAACAATACAATGATGTAACAGTGTATTAGTTAGTGGGAGAGCAAGTGAAAATGTTTCAGTGGGGATAAGCATTATGTGTATATTAGTGACACTTAGCGAGCAAAGGAGAAAAATGAATGCAACGATAGACAGCGCGACGTCTCATGGTATCGGCTGTAATTACGTCTTATTCGTAATCCAACAAATTATATTACATAATTCGAATTCAAAAGTGATAACAAAAACAAATACACTGAAATTATGATATAGATATTATTCTTACGTCCATGTGCTGGATGTATTGTTAATAAAATTTATAATTAAATCAATTCTAGTAACTGACATCAAATTAAAATATTCAATTCAAATATAAGCAAAATTAATAAATGGAAAGAAAAGTAGAAAGAAACATAATCCATTGTAAATGAACGTATTATTGATATAATATTCTCATGACATTAAGATATCTAAAGAATATCATCTCATTCTTCTATACACATTTGAAAAAAATTCGAATGAGATAAATCATCTCAATTTTCAATTACACATTTACGCAACATTTTATTCATGCATTTAACTTGAGTCACACAAATGTACGATGAAAAAGATTCTGAATAAAATTACAATCACAGTCGCTGATCACGAATAATGAGGTACAGTGCGTTCTTGTAATATTTAAATATTCCAATTACAATGTTTTTCTGTTTTATATGTAAATTAAAGCACACTAAATTGCATTACTTTCAACACATTTTTCATTACAATGTTGACAGAAATTCTGACAAGAAATATGACAATAATTAACGGGAGAAATGTTTTTCTAGATAATAGAAATAAAAATCTGTCGAATAAATGATATTTTGATATTAGAAGAAAAATTTATTGTAAAATATTATGTTACCGAAATTAAATTATATAACATAAACAATTTGTATAATCATTAAATATGTATAGAAATGTTATTCGTGTTAAGGATAAATTTAAGTCTAAAATTTTTCGCTATGAATTATCGAAATACCAGCTACACTGACAAAAATGTTTATTTAAGACTAATAGAATATTGTTATATTAAATAGGATTTCCATTCATTATATGGACAAAGCGAAATTCTATTTATAACAAGAATAAATTATTCTTAGAAAACATCCCTAGTAAAAATCAAACATATATGTTCATATATGGATTAAGAAAAAACATATATGATCATATATGGATTAAAAAAAACATATATGTTCATATATGGATTTTTTTTCGTCGTTATATGTACGTCAAAAAATTGTAATAATTAATTTAACATCAGTCAAATGTATTTCGATTAATATCTGAATTAGTAACAGATGTATTACTGAAACATTTCACTGAACCCTTACACATTCACTTTTATTATACTGCATTCAATTACTCCAAAATAAAAATCTAGCCAATCATACATTTGTCGGTTTCTGTTACCTATTATATTCAACTATTTTGTTTCTTTTTCACAGATAAAAACATCGATTTCAGAAGAAGAAAGGAAAGTGTACATTTCTTTCCTAGGGATTAGAAGTAGCGTTAGTCTTTCCTCTCGGGTTTAAAATTGGCTAATTTCTTTCCGTTAAACAGGGACGAAAGCAGCACATTCCGTGCACGCATTGTAAAAGAAGACCTTATCACACATTTATTTACTAAAGAATAATCAAACGACCAAAGGATGTGTCGTTTCAATCAATTGTCGTGCCCCATATACAATACTGACGAATAGTGGTAAAGATTTGCGAGCTCGTTACTGTAATAAACAATAAAGAGCCTCCGCAGAAGGGAAGAATGGCGGGGCTGAAAATTTCCCAACGTGCACGCCACGTCAACACGGTAAGCTGCAATTTTTCAAAGCCTTGGGTCAAGATCGACATCCTTGAATGATCCGACCCTGTGTCGGGTTGTAGCATCATCGCAAAGCTAAACTCTGTAACAGGCATCCAGCCTGTTACACGTACAAGCTCAAAGCGAATCGTGAGCGCGCTCGCTAACGAGAGGGACACGCCGATGTTTCGCAGTCGGGCTACATGTGCATAAATGTACCGTCTATCCCACTACATATAAAGCGCAATAAGGTGCGCAAATGGCAGCACTCATATATGCCGGAGGACTGGTTTGCATCGCCGCGGCCGATATTTACGGCGCCCAGGCAGAAAAATGAAAAATACGAAACAGGTATTTTAAAGTGAAAAGTCATTAAATGTCTTACAATTGGAAAAAAGCCTGTATCACCGTAGGATACTTTTCAGACGAGGAGCAGCAATGTGCCTTCCTCGCGGCTACGCCAAATGAATTATCCATCGTGGCATAGTGATTTTTGCCCCGCTCCATTCGTCATACAAATTAGAAGCAATTACGCTTAATAAGGCGTCCTTTTTGCCCGGCATCTTTGACTTTTTCGTCGCGGAGCGTCGACTTTGTCAAATGAGTGCGCGACGGAAGGGTCCTCGATTTGTTTTTCTGCTGCCTGTTCAGTATTCCTTCAAATAATTGTTTGAAGGAATAGGCGAAATTTTATAATAAAATAAACTATACGAGGCAGACCCAGTGAGAAATATGGCAAAATCTAATAGTGGCTAAATACAGTGTTAAAATGTTCACCATGAATTCAAACATTTGTGCAACAATATTTCATATATGTAGATTATCAACAATATTTTTCCCTCGTCTCATGAATAATTTACATTGCTATGGAACTGAAATCAATTTCGGATGAAAAGTATTACAATAGTTGCTACAAATTTAAGTCTTGTGTAGGAAAAAAAATCAATAGTAATACTTAACATGTTAATATAAAAAAATTCTACTACCTATATTACTTTAGGAATATTTTCAAAATCCCATCGTTTTCTAATAAAAATACTAAAAGATGATTGTAAAAACAATCTTTCATAATTTTACACTAAAGGATGCTAAAAATGTATGTACTATTCCTAATAACACAATTACCTGCTTTTCTAGCACATTTAATATTCACTATTAAAAATTGTCATTTATATCGATTTCGAGGAGTGCTTTTGAATTTTACGAGCAAATCAGATCTTCAATACAGTGAAATCCAAGTAGTTTTCGTTGACATATTGAGGTTATCCCTCTTAGTCCCTCTTAGATAAATGTATGGTTGAATCAGCGATACAATTTATGTAACGTTTAAATATTCATTTCTTCTGCAAATAGAATAAATTCTTACAAAAACAGTTAAAATTGCCGGATAAACTCATTTACCTACCAAAGCGAATATTTTTTTTTCCGTGTGGAAAAGGCTTCCATGTGACCACGCGACAATATTGGAAAAATAGTTTCACATAACGCGCGAGACAATGTAAAAAGAGACACATCACCTGATAGTTGACATTGCACAATTTATTTTGCTAGCGATAGAACTAAGAAAATGTCATTGCCGTTGTATAGTAATCGCGCTTACTATCGTAGTCGCTGTTAGCTGACATTTATGGTAAAATGGAACGAGAGGTGGAAGTATAAATAAGGCAGCAAAAAATGCACGAAGAAAAGAAAGAAGAGGGAACAATATTAAAGGAGGAAGGGAGAGAAAGAGTTGGCGTGAGAAATTTCTTCAGACCTTGAACAATTCACAGGCGAAGTACACGAAGCGTTCTTTCGTTTTATATTCGATAATTTTTTGATTCTTTGTTGGAGTTTTAATGGCTGATAATCAGTTTTATATTGTATGCATTTTCGATTATTATTATAATAACACCCGGGAATATTATTTACAGCGTTGGTAATTAATGCCAAATTTTAGTCTACAACCTTTTTGCATTTAAATTATATTCTACTCGGACTTTTTATAATAATCGATGAAGAAATGTATAATTTAAGAGTTAAATTTGTACAAACCAAATTTCATTTGAATACTTGTGTTCTTAACATCACATATTTATTAATGTTATTTATGAAACGACTGGCAGAGTTTAATTTATTTAACAAGTTTTAAATACTCTCAAAATTCCCCGAATCAATTCAAACGAATAACGGTCATTTGTGAAAGAAAATTTCAATCTTCCGTACGTTTTGATACAATTATAAATCGTTTTATTTCTTTTCCTGCATGAGACTTAAAAATAAGACTGTGAATTTGTTTGAATAATAAACAGAAAGAGTTTCAAATTTCTCATTGACACACAGAGAGAAAAGATTAATAAAAATTACTGACATTGTTGGTAAACTGGTCATATACTTTCAGGAACTGAAAAATTACTATCTCAAGTGAGTAAAAAGTGTCAACTTTCTAAGATTCATTTTCAACAAATTGATACGTTTTGCTAACTTAAGATAGTAATTTTTAAAGTTTTGCCAATATATAACCAGTTTACTAAGTATGTCAGGAAATTTTATTAATCTTTTCTCTCCGTGCAGAGATTCTTAATAATTTATAGCATGTTTAATTTATGTTTTGTAGAATGAATTTCGTTTCATGAAATGCATGCTTTATTTAGTTTCAATCAATCTTCATTAAACATTTAATCGAATATTTTCATATTATTTATTTTTAAAAGGTTTTAATTATACAGACAAAAATGCTATTGTTAAATCAAACGAAAAAATATTTTTTCAATTCTACATTATCAAAGTTAAAATACTGTTATTGAAAAAACAATAAAATATATTTAATAATTTTTTATCAATGTTTCACTTTAGTAAAAATGACGTTTAACTGTTGCCATACAAAATTTTGTCCACAATTTTAGTTTACAGTTTCAATTTCCTTTGATATTTTGTATGATGTTGCATGATGTATTGTCCAATAATAAATATACATAGCAATTTACAATATAATATAAAACATGAAAACGACTTTGGGAAATCTAAAATTTAATATTAAGAAAATAAAAATTAAAAAAATATCACAGTAAAATTTTATTATAATGTAATGATGCTATTTCCGCACTGATTTTATGATATTGAATATGAAGTGTTTAAATGATATGCGAATTGTAACGTTACTCTTACGTTTTCATACATTTCAAGATATTTCTGTGACGTACGATTATATAAGTTGAGACTAAATTTCAATTCTTTTCAGAATACTTATATTTAAAAAAAAAAAAAAAATAACACCGATTATTCGAATCATTGGAAATTTGATTGGAACAAAAAGTATTTCACTTCTTGCAACAAATTTAAGTGATTCTAATGTAGTGTACATATTTGAATGAAATCAGATTCAAATACACACATAATCTATACAATAAAATCTATACATTTCATTCGGTAAATTGTTTTCTTATAAAACATAAGAGAAAACGAGAGGAATTTTTAAAATAAATTAAAACACGAAAAAACTATTTAACTTTAATTAATGTCCACTTTTAACATTTTTGATTCAACTTGAGTATTTTGCTGATACTAATCTTAACTTATTGTACACAACTGTTCTCTATATTTTTATCTACATGTTACAATTTCCGATTATACCGGTGAAAAAGTATTAATGATGGTTTTAGATTATGTAAAATATTGTTTTTCATTCGTTGAATTTTTGATGGAATATATAGAAAAAATATTCAACTAGTAGAAGCTTATAATTTTAATTGTATTTATTAAGTGAGAAGTTATGTTCCATTATCTACAAAATGTGAAATATCTTAGAATCACGATAAGGATGCATACTCTCACAATTATAAAATGAATATAACACTGCAGTAATTACTTTTTAAATAAAAATGACATTTACTGTATGCATGTAAAATAAATTTCTTGCATCTAATAATGCATTAAAAAAGTATAAAAAATAAATTAAATATATTTTAAGCAGTTTCTCTGTGAAAATAAATTACTTTTAACTTCATTAAAATTAATTAAAATTTAGGTTTCATTGAATTTAAATGTTTAAACTTCATTGTAATTTAACACCATATAATTTTTAGTGTCATGTTAAAGACAAATTTGTATAAACAATATGTTAAGTACAACCAAGTAGTTATTACGTAGAGCATAGAGATATGAAGATAGTTAAATTTGCAATTTTTGAACAAACGACTACAAAATTGGACAATAGCTATTTCATTTTATAAAATAGATTCCTACGCTGTTGATTGTACTCACAAAAGTATATCATTTTCATCACTCCTATTTCTATGATATAAAAAGATAATTTTGATACCCTTCGCAACACCTATTTCAAATAACATTCCTGCGAATGTTCATAATCCGTGTAACATGCACCGATTATTAATCTTCCAAAATGTTAAATACTAATCCATTCACCGATAACTATAATAAATCTAGTTAACCCATTTTCAATAAAAAAAAATAGTTTATACATAAAACTTTGTACATGTTATAATTATCTAAACAATAATTCTTGTTCTTAATGAATCTTTAAATTGCCATGTTTAAATTCATAAAAATCTAAATTCTTCTTTTCATATTTCATGACATTAAACAAAACTCTTCATAAGAATCTAGCTCCATGCGGGAAGAAGCTAAAATAATCTAAAAGCACTAATTATGACCCTATTAAAAGCAAAATAATTGGAAATAAATTTTGAAAATCATCAAACTTTTCGACGTGAAGATTATCATTTAGCCGCGTCTACTCAGTTTTCCACTTTCATTTCGAAGTTCCAGTGGCCTGCCGCCGGAGAGAATTATTTCCGGCGCAAAAAAGCAACATTGTGGAGGCTCCTTGAAGATTGCAGAAGGACAGAGACGGAGTCTCGCGTAACCTTTAGAAATGGAAAGGGTCGGCCGGCCGGTCGGCGGGAATCTTTCGACTTTCTTTCGTCATGGAACGTTTCGCCGGTCTTGTTTGGACTCGGTCTTTCCTCCTTCGTCCTCTCTCGTGCGATCTTTCCTGCCTCGCGTCAATTCCACGCCGGTCTTCCAGCGCCCCGTCTCTGCCCCTTTCACCGCATCTCCCCGAGCAACGGCGGAGGCGCAGCCGCTCCGCGACAGTCGGCGGCGTTCGCGCTCTTAAAGGAGTGTCGTTAATCGTTTGCGAAGGTGCTGGCGCTGGTGCGGCTGCTGCTGGTGGCGGTGGTGGTGGTGGTGATGGTGACGGCGGTGGCCAAGGGGTCGCGGGGTGGTGGTAATGGATGCGACGGAAACAGAGGTGGTGCTCAGTTTTCAAGGTTGGCTCTCCTCACAATTGCAACTCGCTCACCGCGCCACGCAACGCGCATTGGTTGCAACCGTGTACGCGTACACAGGCAAGCCGCGCCACTCTTGGACGCCCGGTATCAGCACGCGCAGCCCGCGGTGAATTACGCTTTCAATTGCGACGAAGGATTCGCCGCGGGTTAATTCGAAGATCGCAAGATTACGCGGCATTTGCATTGAAACGATTGTCTTGTATCGTGGGACAGTTGGGCGCAAATTGCGCGTAATGTTTGCTCCAATGTTGTCCGGCAAATTTCGCTATTAACGCGACTTGGGTGGGGGGGGGGGGTG
>JABFPN010003723.1:0-17161 GCA_022817305.1 Leptoteleia sp. ZL-2020
ATTTTCTCAATTCTGCTTCATAGTTGACTCAACTTTACATATTTATTGCACGAAGTGAACTGCACTTAGTTGACTCTAAAACCAACTTTATTTTTATAGTTAGGATAACCGAAAATTTCTCTCAGTGTATAACTGAAAATATGATAGTTTATTCAAAGACTGGCATACATCTGAAACAAAATTAAAAACAGTAATATATTGTTATATTTTGCTCAGTGTATTTATACAGTACAATATTACAATACGCATAAATTTTTTACTTTTCGTTGATAAAAAAAGAAAATTAAATATAAAAAAGAATGGATTAGAAATTTCTATATGGAAGTGAAATATTGATACATATAATATGGGTTGAAATATTGGAAAATTACATATTTTCTCATATGAATGTGTAAAGTAGATTAAATCAAATAATTAATAATAAAGTTGTTTTTTAATTCTTAAATTTAACTTATTAACTTTACAAATGGTAACATTCATTTGTGAATTTAAAAACATTGTGCTTTTAAAAGTTTTTGCATTGTAAATGTTTATTAAATTCAAATTAACTAAATTTGTTTATCATTGTTTATTTTCACTTAATTGAACAGATACTGAAACAAATTTCGCCAAACAAATTTGGTGAATTATTATAATCGAAAATATAAAACTTATGTGCAAAAATCGTGAACTTTCGTAGAAACATATTGTCAATGTAATTATAAAATATAAAAATATATGTAACATAGTGAAATATGTGAACTAATCAGAACAAGACTAACAAAAATCTTGTTTTTAATGTCCATTTTCTTGATCAATTTTTCAATCAAAAATTGATCAATTTTTCAATCAAAAATTGAACAATATTTCAATCATACTTGAACAGGAAAATTAAAACAAATTTATCCTCCTTAGCAAAGAAAATTAATTTATTAATTGTAAACGTATATATAAATAAAGAAATTAAAATAAAATATTTACATTAGATAAAACCGTTTTGAATGAATTGAACATTCATTCTCCTTGACAAAGAAAATGTTAATATCTCCAATATTTAAGTTAAATTTTATTAAGAGGAAGTTTAAAAATTATTTATTAATGAAATTGAAAAATCGCATCTTACAGATTTAGTTAATTAAAACACTGTTGAAAATTTGTAATAATTATTTAACTTAATAAGTAAACTGTCTACATGACATTCACCAATGAACTTGAAAAATATTGATTAACTTAATTTAATTAAAATTTTATCGTTAAATGTAAACAAGTAAACAAGTATTTTAAATGGTATGCTCATATCAAGTGGCGCAAATTAAAAATGTTAAATAAATTTCTTGCAAAGAATACGTGATAATAGATATCTTTTTATATTTTACTATCCATTTCATATCTTTTTCATGATTTATATATACAGTATGTGTTATATACGTACTGTTACAATAATAAGAACAAATTTATATAAAAGATAAGTTATGATCACGAAAATGTTCTATTTCATCTTTTAATATATTTATTCCCCAATTATGTAACTTTCTTTACATTAAAATAATAAATCAAATTCAAATAAATAAATAAGAAGAGAGAAAAATTTAATAATATGTGAAATCAAATTCCGGGCATATAATTTTTAACATATTTCAACGTCAAAGTATCCCACAATTGAACAAAATCGTCGACGTATTTAAATATATTTTTAACAAAATATTTTAAGGACATTTGAGAATCTTTTGAAACGGCCCCTTAATAATCCCCTTATCAACTTAGAACTTGTACTTAGACACATCTGTCTGAGCGTCATTGAAATGCGTTCTATATCCGCGATTCCAAATACACCTCACACCCAAAACGTCCCGTACCCTTACAATGCATATGTGACAAAGTATAAAATCGGGAAAAGAACTCGCGCGGCACATAAGTAGCTCATGGCATTGAAATCCTCGGGACTCAGAAAATCGCCCGTCGCGCAAAGAGTTCAACTGATTCTTCGGCTATCGCAAACTTGCAGATTATATTGACGCAAAATACAACGCGATCGGGATTGCACGAAGTGCGCCAGTAACAATCTAACAAATTTCGTGCTGAAATTCGAAACAAAAGTGCGCGTTTTGTTAATCGACATTTCGACGGCAAATGTTTGTTCACTTTCGGTCGCCTCAATAATTGAAAAATCGTGAGAAACAAAAGAAAAGGGAGGGGGGAATAAATAAAATCGGTCTTCCGATCGTTTTAATCCAATTGAACGAAGCGAATCTTCGGCTGCAAAAATTGCGCGTCATCTTTTATCGGCAGCCCGGCGAATTATTTGAAAACGGCGGCGCGCATTCGAGGCGTGAAGACGCGATTGTTTAAAAAAGGTTTATCTAAGCGAAAAAAAGTGTTGCCATTCGCGTTCGATGTGTCGTCCAAATGGATCCGCCATTACGATTCGTTATGCCGTGACAAACGCCACACCCACCCACATTATCACAATCGCGCGGGGGGGTATACACGTCGGCGGGGTTTTATCCTCGCCTTGCCACCTCGCAGCGATATTGTGATGAGATTACTGAGCGCAGTTGGCCGCGTCTCAATGTGGGATATACACCTCGGCATTTCCTCAAACCCCGCTTTCGCGTGTACTCGACCAATTTCCCCTACCCTCCCCGCCTTCCCCACCTTCTCTTTTCTCGCGGGCTTTATGAGAATGTTACCGGGGCTTTTGTCACGGAAATATTATAATAAGCTTTGCCCATTCAGAGAAAGTTGCGTCGCGTGATAATTGAAAGTTATTAATATTTTGACGACTCGGTTTTATAATTCGTTCCACTTACCATTATTTTAATGTAATACAATTTTGTACGGTTTCGTCGACGCGTATTGTTACTTTAATAAAGTATCCGTGCAACAAACCACGCTCGTAATTAATTGTAATGATTGTGCCAAGTTGCAAAACTTTTCATTCGATTAATCTTTGTCGGTCGATGTTTAAGTTCATTTAAAGAGGGGGTATTTTTTCTCTTTTTTTTGCACTCTTAAAAGTTATCACTTTACTGAAAGAGTATCCTGTTGGACAAATGTAAAAGACCTGTAAATTATCGTCCGAAAAGAAATTGTTAGTAATAAAAGAAGTAAGTCTACTTCAAATGATTCTTTTTGTGTGGAAAATTGCATTCTTCTTATCTGTCAAAAGGGAATGTACTTTTGGACGCCTCTTCTTAAATCGTCAATCGTTCAACCGATCAAAATCTTAAAAAACGAAGCTCAATTAATCACTTGATATGATGGCTTTTCATGCAAAAAATTCTACTAAAATCGGAAAAAAGTTACAAAAATTACTATACTGTATAACAACCCTTGATGTAAAACGTGTTAATGTGGTATTTTTATAAATTAATAGTCAAAAAGTACAAGATTTATAAATTTTATTATTGTCTAGTATAGTAAAAATTGTAGGACGTTGACAAACTGACGCGGTTAGTAACAAATAAATAATAACATTATGACACTTTTAGCAATACTGACTTGTAAAGTACTATTTAATAAAGATTCTTGTAAACGTTACATTCAATCTTATGTAAATCAGTTGTGCTATTAAAGCATTTTTTTCTGCAATTCCAACATAAGTTTAATATACGCAACTTAACAAAGCAATAAATGTTGTACTGATAGAAATATTTTTCTCCGCATATATAACTAATTTTTGTACAACTTTTTTCTGCATGTAGATAAAAGCCAAAGTATCGGGGGATACTCACTTTTTTAACACTGTAGGTGGTCAAATAAAAGAAGTAATTATTATGTCCGAGATAGGTGAAAGGGCTAAACGATATACCGGAAGTCGCGTGCTCAAGGCTTCCTACAATCTGACCCTGTGCAATAAGATCCTAATTGCTCCTTGAGCGCAAACTTACTGTCTGATCGGATTTATACTCAATTTGTTGCACCTTTTTTGAGGCCAGAAAATTGAACGGTCTTTTTTTTTATTAATCAGGTTCAATTTTTGTAACTTTATGAAAACCTTCACGTCGGATGGAATTTCATCCGTTCGTGTTCCGCTTCCATATTTTATGGTCGGGATTCGACTAATTTTTTTTTATTTATATTCAGATTTATTAATAAGCGAGCTATTTATTTATTTTTGGTATTAAAAAGTCCAATTTTCTTTTCGATCCTTTTCCAATCTTGCGTTGAAACAAAATTTTCCTGCACTCAAAAAGTTTGTAAAATTACATCGAAAGTCAATGGTAATAACCAAACCAAACATTGATAATTATATCTAAATGCCAATTTTGATTTAGATATAAGTCAATCACAAATTTAGTTGAAATTATTATCAATTGTGTATTAAATTTTGTAATAGTACCGCTTTCCATTAAATTATTTTAAAATTTTAAGCGCAGTCAATGGCATTTTATTGTCGAAAATTAATATGGTAATTATTTATTTTCCTTGAAGTCAATTATTTAATGTGGGCAAATAATTTGTTTTCCAGCGGAACGTGTAAAAAAAAAACGTCCCCGAAGGCAAAGAACCACATTTAGTAACGAGCAAACTAATGCGTTAGAATGTGAATATTCTCAAGGCGAATATATTACACGTGATAGACGTTTCCAGTTGGCATCAACTTTGGGTTTAACTGAGACGCAAATTAAAATTTGGTACCAGAATCGTCGAGCGAAAGATAAAAGGATAGAAAAGACGCAACAAGATCAACTTTGTCGGTAAATAAATCTTTATTTAATATAAACTATAAGTTATATACATTTACATACTTCACAAACGGTATTTTTCAGTGTCCATTATTCCATTATTATATGACATCATATACTGAGACAAAAATAGTAGCATAAATTAGCATTCTTATTAACTTAACTGTATGCTGAGAAAAAAAACTGTTTATACCGATTTAAGGATACACTTCAACGATAAAACTTTTCATTTAACAAGTGTACAATTCAGTTAACATAAATAATGTCAAATTTTAATACCATTTTTTCTCAGTATATAATGTTTCCTTTACAAATTAAAATGGGATACATCAAAATTAAAATTAAAACGCATCCTTTTCATTTTGACGATAATTAATATTATTTACTTATTTGTTCAAAATATGTCTATTTTAAAATTTAAAACAACATCAACCGCACAATAATGAAGAGATTAAATTTCCCTAACTTGCCATGTGAACCTGTCTCACGCTAGAAGATAAATCCATTTCTCAATATAAGTAGAATGTGTTCACTTACGGTACATCGAATTTGAAACCGAACGATGAATCAGGTGCAGATTGGCCGAATAATGTCAAATAAATTCACAATGCCAGGAAGGGTCGATCGTACTTGGATAGGATAAGTAATGTTGATCGGAGTGTGATACGCCGCTAAATAGCTTCAAGTAGGATTATTCCGTGTATTCAATGTTACCTATGTTATCCCCGTGGCATTTATTCTTATTAAATACCGCTAATTGTTAGTAATTAGTGAACATTACTGATAACAATATTAGTTATTTAAAATATTAACACTTGATTTACATTATTGAACTGTAATGAAGTCAAAAGGAATTACAAATAGTTTAATTAATAATTGTAAGTGATTGATAAAAACTGCCATCATGTCAAAATATCTGTACAAAAAAAAAGAGTAATAATCTTTCGTTAATTTGTCACATTTTCTAAATGATTTGTAATTTAATTCTAAAGAAAGATTTAATATTTAAATTACTTAACAACTTTTTATTGTGCGACATATAAAAAACTAAAGACAATTTTAATTGGATAAATATTTGGTGCGATTAAAATCAATGATCAGAAACGAGAAGATAATGAAAGTTTATTAGTTGCGTCTGAAAACGAGGGTCGTTACGTGAAATACCATATGTTTCTTAGACCTACTATTGTGGGATTCATCCACACACCTTGCGCTTCTCATGACCGTTCGATTTTATCTGTACTTATATTCGGTTCTAAATATCAATATATATTACATTTAAGCATAGATTCAAATACAAAAAGATGTTTCTTTTGTTTCGTTTTAATACACGCACCTATACCTCATCTTTTATTGCACGTTATTGTAGTATCAATTATGACATTATAAACCAATTTATCCTATACGAAATACAATTTGTAAGAAATAAAAGTGATAAAGAAAATATATAGCCTGGCACGCGATTCATCGTTCAAGCCACTTGTGTGTATTTCAAGTGGTTGTATTCAACTTATGTACACGGAGAAAAATAAATTGAAAAAAATACAAGAGTGATCAAACGAATTACTAATTTTGGTTAGTAAACTAATTATCTAAAAAACTACTTTCTTTTTCTTTTTTACTTGAGAAATTGTTGTCTTAGAAGAATAAAACATAATATCAATTCAGTTTTTCAATTTAAAAACAAACAAGTATTGATTAATAATATGTAAAAGGGCAAATTCACAAGATATAAATAATAACAATGTTATTTTTTTCTAGATACACTTTCATTGTACCGAATGTAAACAATATACTCTTTGCTAACTTTCAGATAGTTTCAGTCAATGTTTCGTTATATATTAAATTTCCAAAGTTTTACGAAACTAAAAACACTCTTTTTCACAGTAATTCAATTACTAAGCTGAGACGTTTGTGTGGCGTTTTCGAAAATACAACGAATATTATAATAAAAATGGTAGTTTGTACAAGCATATGACCAGTTTACTAACAATGTTAGTCTTTTCTATTAATCTTTTTCTCTCCCTATATTTATATTACACACTATTCTTAAATATAAATGCCAAAAAAATATAAAAAATATTCAAGAATTTTATTAATAATTAATAAAAATTATGTTATTTGTGCGAACGCAAACATGTGACTGAATTTTACATTTATATGACAAATTATAGGATTACTTATCTGCAAAGGTGCATAGGAAGTCGAGCAAATATTGATAACTTAACTTCTATACCATGGTACGACTTTCAAAGAATATATATACGTCAAGGTGCATCCATACCTTGGAATAATGTTAATGCTTCTTCGACTGAATGTCGGCTGAGGTGCACGAGCAGGAATGACGAAAAATCCGAAGACCCACCTTCTAATTGTCTAACGTAAAAAGTATCTAACGAATTTTTATTTTTCACTGCGCGTGAAATATTATAATTATTACTGTTTAACGATGCGTGATTTCGGTTTTGAATTAATATTATGAATGTTTTATTTTGACCATTATTTAATTGAATTCATCAAGCGATGTTAAAATTAAGAATAAAATAGTAAGATTAATTGTGATTTTGAGTAAGTGTATATGATTATGTATTTTGTAAAAGCGTGTTTTTTAAATGTGTAAAACTTAGTATGTAATAAAATATAGGTATTTAGTGATAAATCTAAAAATGTGTCATTTTTTAGATTTCATATTAAAAGTTATGCTTTAGTTCTTACAATAAAAACATCAATTAATTGTGTAATGAACTTTTATTAAATGAGCAATTCGCGCATTATAAGCGCCTATTATGTTTATGTCATTTAATAAATATAAATACATTAATTTTAACTGAGATGACAATGATACAAAATAACAAATAAATTAGGGAAAATTTTTACATAAAAAAGTATTAAGTATAATGTTAAACGGAGAAGAAAATCCATTGCTCAGATAAGGTGCTAAGGGGTTAAGGTGTTCTTTCGATGATACATAGAACCTATTTGAATTACTCCAATTTACGTATCTAAACGAGAATAAATAAACGTTCAAATAAAAAATTAAACACTTTCAATAACAAGTTATTTTAATTAATAAATCATATACTCTAAAAACTAATGTACATAAAATAATAATTAATGATAATTTTAAATATAAATAGGTTCAATTAAAACGCTTGTTATTTACTGTAAAAAATCTTTATTAAACTTTATTTCATTTCAACATTATTAAATGTACACAATAAGAACGTATAATTTTAATTTTTATTAAAATATTATGCTTTCAAACACTTGCATTGTAATGATAATTAATATGAGAAAAAAATCAAGTAATAAAACTTTAAGAATAGAACTTCTGCATAAAATATCGTTGTATGTAAAAACACAGTCTAAAGAAATTAAATTGAATTATTAAATTAAACATTAAAATTACTAGAATTATTATTATTAAATTAAACTGCCTTGTTTCCGTCCAGTTTAGAATACGGCAACTAGTTGATTACAGACCAGGACGGAAACTTGCTGGTTACCAAGGAGACGCGGACGTAAACTAGTCGTTTTCCGTCCTAGGGCGGAAAGTAGCAAGTTTCAGTCCGCGTCTCCTTGGAAACCTTCCAAACAGAACGGAAACAGGGCACTCTCCTTACACTTGTTACAAAAAATAGTATATATACCAGGGACATAATAACGATTAGAGCTCGTGTGAATTGGCCGCCTCGACTATCGCTCGGGGTTTGCTCTCGCCTTCGTCTCGCACAGTCAATTTCATACTCGTCTATAATCGCTATCTCTACGTCCTTGGTGTATAATATACTATTTTATATGGTATTATATAATGAATGAATAAACAAATAAATAAAAAGTAATAATACTGATAAAATTGTCCTAGTGTAATGTACAACAAGAAATTGATTCACGTATTTAATGTGTTAAACTGTAAAATAAAATTTTACTTACATAAACTTACCTCCATTGATGAATGGGTTATGTACAGACGGATCATGTGTTCGACCTCAGACTGGACCCAAATGGCAAACCAGAAATTAATGAAAATAAAAAACAATTATTAATTTTTAAAACATACAGAAAATTTTACATATAAAAAAATTATCCGAATATAAGAATCAAAAAATTTGTTTCCCCTTAACGTCTATTTGTTATTATATTACACAATTACAATTGATAAAGTGTATTCAATGATTCCCTTAACTAACATTTATAAATTAAATTAATATTATATAAATATAAATCTGTACTTTTAAGGGTCATTTTTGTGTCTTTTGTTTGGTAAATATTAAACAATTAACATTTTACTAGTAAGAATTTTCACATTTCCACTTTTATATATATATAGTAAAGTCAAGTAGTTTCCACTTGTATTTCCAATAAATTCAGTTCAGTACTGATAAATTGCTGACAGTAGGAGCTTAAAACTGTTCATCATAATTATAAAATTACTTATACTAGAAATTTTCCTTCAGTGTAACGTGGGTTTTAAACAAATATGATCTTAAAAATGTATTACTATTGACACGATCTAATTCAAGTTAAAAAAATGTAATTACGCGAAGAGGAAAGAATGAATAAAAATGTTTTTATTTGTTTATTTATTTAATGTTAAATTAAATAAATAAATCAAATAATAATTACTAACATTATTAGCAAACTGGACATATACTTAAAAAATTGAAAAAATACTATCCTAAGATAGCAAAACATATCGGTTTGTTGGTAAATATTGTTTGAAGCAGACAGCAGCTGTCAATATGCATTTTTTGATAACTCAAGATAATAATATGTTAATTTTTCCAAGTATATGTCCACTTTACTATAATTTCAGTAATTTTTAATACATCTTTTCTCTGTGTGTACATTTTATATTTAGTACAGTTTTATATTATGCATAATAATTGAATGTGTTTTTACTCAATATTATTAACATTTATTAATTTCAACTATATGGACCACAGTAGAAGCATTAAATTTAGTAATTTAAACAAATTATAACAATATAATCATTTTAAATTTATAATTTATTACCTAGATAAATTACCTAAATAAATTCACATATTTGGTTAAACAGTATTATATTACAAATATATTTCAGTAAAGAATATTCAATTGTAATTATAATTGTTTAAAGACACCATATTTAAAATCATTAAACTCAAATATTACATTTGATATGTACATGTTAGTTGACTAAAATTTTAGTTTAAAAATAGATGCTACATATAAAGAAATACAAAAATGTTACCATTAATCTTTAGTCTATTGTTTATACCACAAAATTAGTCAATTACGAATAAAAGTGAAAAAAAAATCATGGAAATATAAGATAGAAACATGATACAGAAAATTTTTCTTCACCCAATGAAAAAGGGACCAGATTTTTATTATTATAGGGCAAATATATAGAAGAATTTATATATATATATAAATAATTATGAGAACTGAATTTCGAGGGCATATCCTCAATTGCATCCACAAGTGAAATACGCTTCTGGCCTCGGAGTCGTTAATTTAGTTAGATTTTAAAAGAAAAAAAAGGTGGCAAGGAGTGTATTCCCCTTCTCCGACGAGAGAAAGTTCCAAGTGGTCAATTTTAAATTTCCTTCCAAAATTAGAAAATATTGGAAGGAATACAATTGTCAAGAATCTATCGTGAATAAAATCGAGAGAGCGTTTCCGAAATGTACGGTTCACTTACATAATAATTTATAAACACATAATTCATATTATTAACAATTTTACATTAAACAAAAATTTTTAGTTATTTTTTAACGCTAAAGCACTTGTCATAATATTAACGTCAACATACCCCAATAATGTTCCATTTAAATTGCACGATTTTATTTTACATTCTTTGTCTATAAATTTAGTCATTGAACCCGAAAGATCTTCTAGGATCTATGTGAAAAACGCAACGCCTGTGTATTAGAATTCTCCTGCCTAACTGAATACTTATAAGCACAAAAATTCGTATGATAAAATATTTTTAGAATAATTTTCATAAAAGATATATTTTTTCTCTATAAATTTAATAAATGTGTCATATTTTAAATTTGTATATAAAATCGTTCGTGTAAGTTATAAACAGAATCTTATAAAATTTACACAATACACCGAAGTAAATTTTTTTTAACAAAATTGTAATTTTTCGATGTAATTTGAGAACACGATGGACAATGTTGCAAAAAGTATTTTTTTTTTAGTGTAACTTGTTAAGTTTTATTCAAGAACGCATACAATTAAAACCGTGTTTAATCCATTATTCTGCGATACTTTTTTAAATAACAGTTGTGCCCTATACAGCAATGGGATCTAATAAATGCTCAATCAAACGAGCCCAGTTTACTAGACGGAATACTTATTATCGCAACCCTACACAATACGTCATGCATCACCGTTTGAAATTAAGTATTAAATATATATAACTCTATAAATTTCAATCTATATTTCCTACCTGCATATGTGCTATATAGGCCTATCATGGTCTAGTTTGATGTAGATGCCTTTAGGTTCTTCTACCTGCCTGTCACTAGAGTATCTTCGTTTTATTTTATTAATCTTCTTTACATTGGTTGATAACTAGCTAGATTCCTGCACCGCTTTATTTTATTTATTTTCTGTACTTTTTTTATGAACATCAACTTCAACTTCATTGAAAGATCAGCATTTATTTTGGTCCTGCTTTACTATGAATATTCAAACATTTATAAATTGTTTCGGTAATATTTTAAAAAATTATTATATACGAGTAAAGTATGTTGATTGCTTTATTAAAGGCTTAAAAAATCAAAATCTTTAATATGTAATGATTATTTGTATTCATATAATCGCATGGTACCAAAATACTTGGATTTCTTTTGCTACCAATCTGCATAATCTTTTTAAGATAATTCTCTTCCGGCATAACACTTTCTATTTGGAAATAATTCGATTTGAAAAATTATTCCAGTTTTTAAAGTACGAGCGCAATTAAAAAATTATCTTAAAACTTGTTGAATATGCAAAAGAAGCATGAAATATTAAAATAAAACTTATAAAATATTTAATCGTTATGTATATGTTTAATATAATGGTAAAGAAAATTTAAATACGGACTATTAGTTGGAGATTTAATCAATATTTTTATATTAAACAAATTAAAATAAAATAATCAATCTTTAAAACTAAATCAAAACCTTCTTTTATTATAAGATAATATTTATTGATAAGACAATATTCATTAAAGAAATGTTTATTTTTGAAAAATTAATGTAAATACTAATACCTGTTTTCAAACGAACATATTTAATTTGCAATTTTTGCGTAGAGGCATTCTTTAAATTAAATAATGAAATAAATGATCAATTGTAATTTAGTAAAACTTATCAAGAAGTAAAATTCTGTCATAATTTTTAATGTCAAGTGTAACTCCTGAAGTAACCAATACATTAGTCAATTTTATATACATACATGTTATCTCAATATTTAAAGTATGTAATTTCAATTACTTTTTATTATTCATTTTTTAATATATATCAATATAATTCAAACCAATAAAAATCATGAAAAGGTTGAACATTTAATTTCTACAAAACTTATTAAATAGGGTTTGATGTAGTTTATATTGTGATCTTAGATAAATATTGTATAAGTTTTATTCCATATAAAAAAGTATTTAAAAAAATAATATAAACGCACCTATTAAAAAATTACTAACGTGAAAAATTATTATTTTAACTAACTATTAAAAATTGATATGTATATCAAATAAATGTTACACTAATTATTGTATAATCTTTTTGCTAATTGCATTTATTTCCTGTGTGCTTTACAAACCTACAGTTTAAAAAGTAAATTATACCTCCTATTCAGAACACCTAAATTTATTGAATATTTTTATCTTTATCTTCAATTAAATGATAACACTAAATGTTTTAATGTTTCACTAAAGTATAAAAATTAATTTACCCCAAATAACATTGCATTATGCAATGATTCATATATGTTAAATTATAAGCTAAAATATGGTAGGTCTTCCTTTAATAATTAACTCATTCCATTATATAACATTATGTCATTGTTACAAATAAGTAAAATTAATTATTCCACTAACTCAGTTTTAATTATTCTTTCATTACCTACGCGAATACTTCTCCTATTCACTTCCGATTTGTTATTGCTATCATTTTAAATTGCGACCGAATCTTTATTGTATCAAATGCTAAAAAAATTTCTAACGATTCTGGACAATATTTTTTTTGTTAATGTTTACATTTATGAATCTTGACCAAGATATATAATCAATCAAGTTGTCACTTAATTACTTATTATATTAATTAAGATCCTGAAATTCTTCATAAGTTCAAAAAACATAAAATCTCTCAATTATCAAAGTAAAGAGATAATTATTACAGTAGTTGTAATGTATATATTAGAAGAATTGGAAATTAATTTGAATTTTGTACAAAGTTGTGTTTATTGTATTAAATCTGAAGTTATATATGATGTGTAGATTCATACTTGAAAAAAGAATTATGTAAAATTCGAAGTAAGTTTTATTCCATGTTCATGGCATCCTCAATTTATTTAGGGTTTAATATTTTTTAAGTTTAATTATTAATTTGCATAAAATAATTAAACTTAAACCCTGCTTGTTATTAATATTACAAATGGAGAGGATAAGTTTGAGAAACTTGAAGTTACTTATAAGAATATGTAAATTATATGGATGTAACTTAGAAAAATTTTTAAGAATATTTAAAATAAATAATAACTAAATTGCACTATTTTATGAAATTCTTTGATTAAAAAAAATAATACAGAAATTATAAGATACGTTATAAAAACAACATTTCACTTTGATGTTTTACTTCATTATACTAAAATAGAATGCGGTATTTGTGAATCGTGACTGTAACCGTAATGTAGAACTTAAGCCACCTATGCAATACAAAAAATAATTCATATTGAAAAGCGATAATTTTTTTGGTGTAATAATAAGATTTTATTTACTAGTATATGAAAACAATACAACTTAATGGAGAGAGTAACTTTTTAAGATTAAAAAATCTACAGAAAGGAATTTTTTTTCCACACATACTTTTTCTATCATTCAGTTGTGAACAAAATCCATACACTCTTCCTTCCCCAAAATTAATGTGGTAGAAAATAACCGAGAAAATGTTTGTAATATGTTGAAAAATGGTATGCCTTTCTAGTTTATCAATAAATCATATGTAATGATCATATTATATTGGGCAAGTCGATTATAAAACTTTTTGCAATGAATCTAACCTTAATATTTTAATATCATGTTATAATATTTTAACATACTGCCTGCTGTAAGTTTGCATAATAAATAATTCTTATTCATATTCCTCATTATTTAGTGGATTATCGAACAAAGAATGCTAATATCCAATGCTTTAAAATTCGTGATATTAATACAAAAACAAGTTGCATAATAGAGTATATCGTAACCATACTCTTCTGGTTATTCATATCGCTTTTTTCAATAAGTGATTCAAATATTCTAATGTTGTAAGTGATAGGTACCAAATATAAATATATTTTTATGATAGGCAATTCATTAAAACTCCCCCTCTCTGCCAACTAACAGGTGACGCTTCTTTGTGCTGAATCCTGATTGTCCTGCCTGGTCCTGTTTCTAGCTTCTAGCCCTGCCTGCCTCTCCAAACTAAACAGTACCGCAGTACTGACGATTAGAAGACTAGAAGTATGGGTCACCTGAGGTTTAAAAGTCGAAAATCTGTTAGTCAAGTTAACCTAAACACTGATATATGAGTTTGGGTGTCCACTTAAGCATTGCTCTGAAACGATCCTAAAAGATACTTTAAATAATCAATACGAAGGTTTGAATCCAGACTTCAGGATGGACTACATGTAAATCAATTCTATCTATAGTAGAATTATAGTTTACTATTGTACATCAAAAATATTAAAGTTACATTGTTATAAAAGTTTATGTTAAATATTATAACAGTAAAATAAATCAGAATATTCAATACTACATAAAATAAGTTAAAAAATTTTTCATAATAAAAAATCAATCAAAATACATTTATGTTCTTGTAACTAGTTATTCAATTTAAATTTTATTTTATTTTTATAATAATAATTTAACTATTCGTTATCATAATCATGATCAATTGTTTATTTTTACTTATAAAATGAAATATTACATTTAAACATTAATCTATAAAATATTTCAATTTCTTTGCATTAGTTTTAAATAATTCCAGAAATAAAACAGTACTTCAAATCTTCTTACAAAAGCTGAATAATTTAAATTGTTGACAAAAATTATCTACTTAAATATTAAATTGGAAGTTTATATAGTCCAGTAGTCCAGCTCTTTATAAATGTTAGCATAGTAAATATTCTTTGTAAATTAACTGTTTTAACACTTTGGTATTATTTAATATACAAACAGATGAATTACGTTTTTATTAAAATTATGATAAGATTTCTTAAGACTTTCTAATTCTATACGGTACTTAAAATTTTATCAACGGAAATTATTTAATTTCTTTTATTGTACTTTAATATTTAGAAATATTTTAAGTTTTTTAAAATATTTAAAATTTCAATGCCAATGATGACATATTTAATATTATTTTTTAAGGATTACATTGTTTTATATACACATTTAAATCAATAATGCAAAGATTACTTTAAAATATTTCTAATTTTATTAAATACATATTTCTTATAAGTTCATCAAATTTAATCTAACCTGTACATCCTAATAATAACAAACTGTAATTCCCTTAATAAATCACTGCAATAATGTGGAAAAAGCTTTGAAGAAGTCCTACAATGTTGATTTATATAGAAATGACAACCAAATATAACATTGTAGATAAAAAATTTATATGTTTCGAGCAATGCGAGCAAGTTCTCAGTGCAAGCTTCGACCTTTACTGATTAAACTATAATTCGAAATAATCCTGTTCTAAAACAAATCTAACCTCTGAACTACTAATAATAACCAATAATTAACCAGTAGTGAATCGAAATGCTAAGAATTAAACAGTGATGTGAAGTTAAAATTCAAAATTAAGTATAGAATTAATTTATTTTATTAATTTTATATCTTCCTCTTCCTTTTTTATTATATTATTTACTAGTCTTATATATATTTTTTTATTAATTATTTAATTTTATCTTTTTTTATATTATATATATATATATAATGCTACATATTTTTTTTATTTATGTATATTTATTAGTATAATAAAAATTAATATGTAATAGATAATAATAAAATATCACATCACTGTCCATAATTTTAATTGTATAGTTTAATCAAACTATTGAAGAGTCGCTGAACTAAACACCGAAATCTCAGAAAATTAGAAAGCACCCTATAAAACAACATCTCAACTAGATCCTTAATTAGGACATTTTGGGATTATTACAATCTTAATGACGAATATAAGACCTAACTGCTGAAACTTAACAGATTGATATATAAAATAATATTAACCAATAAAAAGCATTGTTTTTTATAAAAATTGTATAAAAATAATGAAAATGTGTTATTATAAATCTTATTGAGGCACTGTGGTCCAAGAAATAATTTGTTGTGCCTAATATTGTTTTAATAGTGTAATAGTTTATATCTAATTAGCTAAAGCATTTCTTAGATTACAAAGCATTTACATGTTTATGTATATATATACACAGCACTTACATTTATATATACATATACACATATTCTTTTAAATGCATCGAAACATTTGCTTTTATTTCGATTATAATTGGATAAACTTAAATTTGATAAAAACCTTTGCGTTTATTGTGAATCCCTTCAAAACATTCCATACTATTAATCGCTTTATGAGATTAAATGATAAAAATAAGTAATAAAAATTGCAGTTAGTCCAAATGTTGAAAATGTCCAACAAATATTTGTTTTTTTTTTTTGTTTTTTTTTATAGAAAGCTTACCATTAGAGGGGTTGCTGATGGACGTTAAATAAAAATTAGTATCTTCTTCCACCACCTCCTCCCATGTTACCACCACCCATTGAATTTCCATAACCACCTTGGTTACCTCCACCATAACCACCACTGCTACCACCACCAGATCCGCTACTCATGGGAGGTCCTAGAATATTAAGAAAATTTTTTAATTACATTTTTAATAAATACATATGTAAATAAAATATAAGATTTTTGTCGTAAAATTCATGTAGTATAAAATTTATAAAAATTATAATTTACCATATGGAGTAGGTCTGCCACCAGAATTGAAATTATTTCTAACAGGTCCACCACCATATCCCTGTTGATAACCTCCTCCAAAATTGTCATTGCTCCAGTTACCACTGTTATTGTATCCTCCTTGACCTCCATGATTACCCCATCCACCTCCTACAAGATTGTAGTTTTACACAAATTTTAATATATATATATATATATATATATATATATAATTTTAATATATATGAACACGCTGCCTTTAATTTTTTTTTTTTTTTTTTTTTTTTTTTTTTTTTTTTT
>JABFPN010003724.1:0-13376 GCA_022817305.1 Leptoteleia sp. ZL-2020
AATAGTAAATTTTACATTTTACCACTTAAGTAGTAATATTTTACCATTTAAATCGTACAACTTTTACCACTTACATGAAAATAGGTTTACCATTTATATAGTACAATTTTACCACTTTTATAGTGTACTTTACCATTTATGCTGTAAGTTTTACCACTTCGGTCTCTCTGTGTAATATTAATAATAAGTGTTCAGTTCAAACAACGAATTTTATTCCTTACCTGTCGATATTTGATGCGATTCATTTTAATAACTGTTTATAACTATTTATAACTTTGCAACATCCTCAGTCACTGACTAATAAAATAATACTTTAAAAGACTAATAAGAAGTAAACAAATTTGTTTCAATTTTGTTTGCATCTATTTATCCTTCCCTTAATTTTTGTTATTCAACTCGCCTTGGCGCGTGTACCACGCGTTGTTCTCATTTTCAACGCCACTTTTTATTCCTTTTGTTTATTCGAGAAAAAATTCGGCATTAAGAAAATGTTGGCACGACGTGGGTGTACGTTCCCTATTGATAGGCTGAAATCTGATTAGCGATCGGAATTGTCATTATCGCTTTTACACGTTCACGCTCGAGCGTTCGCGCTGTTGCGTAATTCGATGAAAAGCGGCGCTCGGTACACGTGTACATACGCGTGTCTTCACGCTTTCCGAAGACGTTCTCGCAAGCGTAACAGCCGGGCGTTTAATGCGAAACGACGCCATCCAGCCGCCTTTTACGATTATTTTATTATTTCTTTCGTCCGTTTCGATTTGCGATGCATTGCTTTTACCGCGGGCGAGCGCGTGAAAGTCCAGGATGTCCGCGGACGCGGATTAACGTAATCGAACCAGCGGACAGGTTTGCTCCAATATTGCTCGCGCGAAAGAATCTTTCCCTTTTAATGCGCGCCGATTGTCCGCGCAATTCGCGCTAGCTGCACGGGAGAACAAAATACTAGTAAAATTGAAAACAATTTATATCCATTTGAGGATATCTCGTAAGAGTGAAAATTTTTATTATTAATAATAGTAAAAAATGCTAATTATCAAAGCAATTTGTAGCACTTTTCTATTAATATTTACAAAATGACTTTTAAATTTTACTACTATTAACAGTAGAAATAATTACTTCTCCAAAAAATAGTAATTTGTGATATATCTTTTTTCTCAGTGTATGACAGTTTGTTTCACGCCGTGGACAAATGTAACTTTTTTTCATTTAATATACAATTTTGTACTTTCGAAAGTCTCATGTTTCCCTACTAAAATGATATTATGAAAAAAGAATGAATAATGAAATTTTTATATTTATTTCTGCAACACTTTTATCAGGGATACATAGTTTATGGTCGCGGGTAAAAATTGCATATTAAAATAAAAATACACGTGAAAATAAGCGATAAATTATTCCGTTGACTTTGAAGCGGTGACACGTTACACAATATTTTATTTATTATTTGCGCGAGAAAATGCGCGCTTTCGTGCTTTTATACAATTTTGCTTATATATAAATAAATTGTTAAATCGGGTAGAAGTTTTGTTACTGCACTTTTCGACATTTGTTTTATTTATTCAGTATTAAATAGTTAATTTCTTATTTTTCTAAACATCGTGCCATCTAATGTTGTATTGTCATTGTCAGACTTGTTTACTAAAATTTATAAACTTAAATTTAAATTTAAAGGTTATTCATAGTCTTAGTCATTTCTCTGAGTAGAAAGTTGTGTGAATTATGTTCATGCCGTGAAATTTAATTTGTCATTTATCTATTATCAATTAGGTTTATTAAAAAAAAAAAAAAAACAAACAAAAATAGTTAATTTGTTTAACGTATTTAAGTTGAACTAATTTTATTACATTACTTCTTAAATTGAATTAAATTTGTATGAATACTTGAAAATTAAAGGTACAAAAAGACGCAATTAATAAAAGTTTAAAAATAGAGAACAATTAAAACTGTACAAAATTGCGATGTTTTATTTTCGCAGATAAAAAACGATACATTTAAAACTGAAACTCGATCCATCGGTAAAAGACAAATGTGCTTTATTGAAGCAGGTAAAGAAAAGTATAAACCTCTTTTCATAATTTACTGTGCTCTTTTAAATCGGTTATTATCAGGTACTCAAAAGGGACGAACCTTAAGGATTTTCGTCAACTTACTTAAATTGCATGGAAAAAGTAACAGATGTTGAAAATATTTCGTACTAATATTCATTTTGATTGTCTATTAAAACAAAATATATTTAATTACAATAATATAAAAAAAATCCAAAGAAAAATTGTCAATTAAAAATCAATCTCTGAAAAATTATATTTATTTAAAAAAAAATGTATTTATTCATTATTTACCTCATTGTTTATTTTAATAATTAATAGATGTAATAAAACTTATATTTAAAGAATCAATTTACAACAAACAAGTATAGTAATATAATAAAATTATTTAATTAAAATTAATTAAAATATAATAAGCACCTTATTAATTATACGTCAATAATACAAGTTGATTATACTGAAAAACATTGTCACTGTTACGAACTGCCAGAACTACGATTTAAATTCACGTGAATTGTAAAATTTGTAGATGTCAGCATGGTCGAGCATCAGGCATACCTGTGGAATTTAAGTATATCACACTCTGAACGTGAACTAAACGCCGGGTACAAAACAAGTGTTGCGTCTTTAGTAAACGTGTCGTTTGATGGAAACAAAGTGTATTGCCTTGCAAGGCTCTAAATGCATTTTGTTCATCAGATTGTGTCAAAACTCATCCTGTGTGTCAGTATTGTTATTGTGCCTTTAATGTTTAACTTAACCTCAAATTGTGTTGGTAGTACTTTGGAGAAAGTTTTGTTGAATTTGAGATTATTGTAAGTATTTCGTTGCTTGCGTGTGATTTACGGAATTATTGTCCGGCATTCATAACAACTATATATATCAAGTAAAAAAAAACGTACTTTAATGTACATGTGAAAGTAGCAAATCTGCAACGTTGATGTGTTCAGTTAATGTAAATAATGTCAATACACATATTACCAACTGCAGATACAGTTTTTGTGAATATTTGAAATTCCTATACACATACACGAGAAAAAAAAGTATATTGTAATTTAAAACCGATTATTTTTCATCAAGTTTGAGTAAACTAAATTCGAATATGTAGAAAAGTATAATTATAAATTAAAGTATGATATAATAATTTATAATTTAATGAGTGCTGGTTGTGAAATTGTTTTTATTTTAACTTTAACCTATAAGAATAGTTTTTACAAATAAAAATTATCCGCATAGAAAAAGATGTCGTTTGCCGTCGATCGACTATCGATCGGCATGAAACACCAAATGTGCACTTTGTCATAAGAAAGTTTACTAAAATTTTATCAAGAAAATATCAAATTGTGCAAATTATTTGAACTGTTAATGTTTTATCTCATTCAAGGAGTATTATTATTTCTATTAAATTATATACTGCAAAGAATTCTAATTCACGTTTCTGTCACGAAAATTGCGTTGAAGAATCATTTTAATAAGTTATAATTTATTTATTTATAGAAACATAAATATAAGTTAAACCGCGCGAAGAAATTTGTATGATATAATAAAATTTATTTATTAAATATTATTTAGTTTTAACGTTTATTATACCACATCCAGATAAATGTTGTTTAACAAATTGCAAAGTGTATATGAAGTCAGTGATGACGTCACACTTTGCATTTTTGGAAAAAAATTTAATATACAAATAAAATTTCTGAACAGTGCTTCTAAGAGTTTAAAAAATTACAACGTACGTTGTACCGTTCAGAAATTTTATTTGTATATTAAATTTGTTTCCAAAAATGCAAACTGTGAGATAATTACTGATTTCATATATATGTTGCATTTTGTCAATGGCATTTCGTTCCATTCATTTAAAATCTATAATTAACAAAAAATAGAAATTATCGTATAAAATATCATTCATATTTCGTTTAAATGACCTGATGAAAATATTAATTTAATTTAAATTATTGTTTCAAATATAACAAATGATAAAAATAATACTTGCAAAATTATTGAAATATCTTTATAAAAATAAGAATGTACATTTTTGTAAAAGAATTTGTTTACAAGAATATTGAAAAACCTGCCTTTTGTTATGCAAAAAGGTGAGAAGGTTAGTGACAGTAAGGAAGAAAAGGCACACACTGAATGATGTTTTTTTTTATAAGTCAAAGAATGCGAACTGAAAGTTTTATAGATTGAAAAACTACTGTGCAAAGAGTTCATCGAGAAATGATAAGTAAAGTCGCGACAAAAACTATTTTTGATACATTGTTTGTCGTCTACATGAAAGATCACTCTTTATCTTGTAGGTATAACCACGTCGAAGTCAACCTGACCTGCCAGCATAATCCTCATGAAAGACTGGGAACTCAGTACTCAGAATAGTATCGGTATTGTAAACATTTATTTTTTCGTTTAATTATACTTTTAATCTTTCCTTTCTACACTTTTCGCCTTTCTTGTTTTACATTTTTTTTTTATTCTCTCATGCTTTTGGTGATGGTTAAATAATGATGGTTGGTAGTAAATGATGCAGGCATTCTAAATTGATTGATACGTATCTTGACGTTACACGTTACATTTCTTTTTATATCTCATTTTTCTTTTGAATTGAAATTTTTTACGTCCAAACACCGAAATTAAATAAGCGAATCCTTATTAATTATTTATATACGATTATTATTTCATTTTCATCTTTTTATGGTTGGTCTGTGTGACATTGTAATTCTAATATAATAATTTTATAACGATTTGTTCGAATTAAACGAAAATTTCTGTTTCTTTTTAAAGGGAAGTATTATTTGTGGACCATTCCGATTTGTAATTCTGATTTATGCTTTGAGGATCTTTTCGTTGAACCGTCTGTTAAGTATTAATATTGTTTAAAAACAAGAATTTAAAACCGCTCAACTTCATATTTTATTTCAAAGAAATTTAACATCCACTTATACTTGAACAAATGTAACCATTTTTATATTTGAATTTATAATTCATAATGAATTTTTTAACGAAATATTAAATAAAATAACTGAGTTTTATTTCAAAGTAAAAAATAATTTTGAACAAAGATTAACTTTTATACTTGTTATTGTTTTTATTTTATTCAGAATAGAATAATAAACTTTGTTTAATTGTTCAGTATTACCGTGTAAATTCATTGTATTTCAAATTGTTTTTATGTATATAATTTTTAATATTAGACGTTTACTATAATTATATTCAATGTCTAGGGTCATTTAGGTTCCAGTGAAAATACATGGTTTTGAGAAACATTATACATTGATGTGCAATTATATTTATCCCAGTTTTGATGTATGTTTATTTTTATTTTTTTTTTTTTGTTCATTAATCCCGGTTTTTATGTTTCGTTTAATGGTATTTAGTAATATTTTTAAACGTACAATCAAAAAAAAAAGTGAAATACTTTTTTTTTCTCGTTACTATATATTTTGATATATTGCTTTAAACTCTTTTCCGTTACTTGTGAAATAAAAAGTGATAAAAAAGTAGAACAAGTTTATTTAAGCTTTTGTTGATATATTATTAATGTATATCAGTCTGTCGCATATGTACCGATTTGTTTAATATCAATTTGTTACAATTGTATGGATAAAATATTTAATGATCGAAGTTATTTTTTCATATTAAGTATATTTTTTATGTGGGCTGACAAAAAACATATATAAAAAGTTGATAAATTAAGTTAAAAATAAAATTATTATTTTTAAGACAATGTTAAATTAATTAGTAGATCTCCAAATGAATTTAATTGATTTTATTAAAATAACTTTATTCAAATTAATTCTGACATAACATTTTTAATTTTAAAATAGTTGTTATATTTTTAATACTTAAATTTATTTAATCAAATGCGGAACTTGAGTGTTTGATAACAAGCCTAGAATCCAACTTGATGAATACTTGAGTTATATTAATAAAAAGTTTTTAAAAATTACTGTGCTATATTCTTGTTTACAATATAGTAAAAATTATTGTTCCAGCATAGCAACTAATATTTGGTAAAAAAATAAATTGCTAATTGAAATGTTAAATTCAAGTAAACTCTTACATATATATTAATTATGTTTATAAGAGAATACTTTCAATAGTATCCAATTACATGAAAATAATAAATAAATAAATAAAAAATGAAAGAAAATAGTGATAAGCGATAACAATTACTTTTATCAACTTTCAATACAAATGTAATAGGACCGTTTCGCAATTTCCTCAAACTGTGTAATTCATGGTTTACAACCGATCCTAGACTGATAGCTGGAAGACGATTAAATGACGAGACACACGAAAACCATCAATTAAGCAAAATCATAAACCTCGCCCGGTAATATCACAACGTTAGAATATAATATAGCGCCTTAGTCTCGCGAAACCAACTCATCTTGGCGTGTTATTAACTTATTGGCAGTCTCATGATCGAACAACGTAACCAACTAATTATATTTCAATATTACTCCCTCTATATCAAAAATGTATAAATAATGGTATTATATCTTAATAATTTGCATCTTTTTTTGAAACTCTAAAACATTGCTTTTGAGAACTGAATCGTTATTACATATTTACTGAATTGATATTATACATATATATATATAGTTTATAATTAGTTAATAATCATGGTTATACTTTTAAACAATAATTAAGTTTTGCATGAAATTGGCGGGAACGCTTTCTAAATATCAGTCACCGTAGGTGGCGCAACGTTCGCCATATCATAAGGTGCAAAAAAAGAAAAAAGAGGCGAAAAAAAAATTAAGGACACTTGGGAGTTGAATGTCGAAGGTTTCCGGGATCCGAAACGAATGCATAAACAAATAGGTATTGATGAAGATTGCGCGGGAGAGCGCGTGACAAACCGACGTGCTATCAATAAATTATTTGCAATGTTCGGAGTCCTCCAATCAGTGCGCAAATGTCGCAATACCCCTTTTAGCGGCCGTTGGCGGCTGCTGGAGAACCGGTCGACCTCGATACAACCGGGCCGCTCGATATACATACGTGCTTTTTCACGCAACACACTCGCGTGCTTTCGTACACACCAATCCAATAAACCCGACTCTACGTACGATCGCTTACCTTTCTCTGTACAGATAATTACAACTGATTTTCATCAATTTTCTCTATTAAGGGTTTATTATAACCGAGAAGAAACTCATTCATTTCCAACGTTTCAATTTCGTAACCGCCTTTATTTCTTTCCTTCTTTTTCTTTTTTTTTCTTTTTTTTTCTATTTACTTTCTTTCCCCTCTGCTCGTAAACGAATGTTGTTAATTTCAAGTTGAAAAGTTGGTAAATAAATGCGTCGCGTTTAATTGACGTCGCTTGTTTTTACAACGCGCGAAACGCTTTAAATTGCGCGGACGAAAAAAAAAAAACAAACAAATAACAACAACAAAAAAGGAAAACTCCAGTGATATGACTGACATTTTTTTCCCCCATTTTTTTTCATACGAGTGAATTTTGTAATTTACTTTTTAAAATATCGGCCGTAACGTAATGTTAAACTTTTAAATGTCGATTTTTTCATTTCGCAACGTTTACAGCGTTTGTTTACAAACTGAGCGCAAACTCAAAATAATCATCAAAAAATCGTACGGCGAGTTTTTTTCTTTCTTTTTTTTTATATCGTGTGCTGTTTTGCGTATTTTCGTAGCTACCTGAATGGATATTAAATTGATTTGCCTTGAATTTCGTCACCATTGCGACCGTTACTTCCGTAAGACAAGGACATACGCGCGTGTACACGAACGAGCACACGCGTACATTTCCACTCTCATTTTTGTGTGATAATAAATCCGAGAACTTGCAACGCAGACGTGCGACGCGTAACTTTTATTCTTTGCGAATAAACACGTTTAGCGACCTGGCGAGCGTGATAAATGAAGGGGCAATTTCGGTTGATTTAATTATTGATATGTTTCTATTCGTAGTAACGAGTAACATTATTCGTACGGTTTCGCGCTTGACAAATGTAACAGATTTTTATTTGCATGGAATCAATAAGTTTTTTTTTTTTTCTTTCCCATTTATTTTAATTTCTTATCGCTTGAATGTAAACAAGGTTTGTTTTATTTACCCGAGGCAAGTAATTATTACCTGGATCGGTATCTGTCACTGCAATATATAGTAATTGTAACTATATTATCTACCTGTTGTGACCATATAATACAGTTACCACTATCACAAAGAAACAATTACTGTAACCCAAATTCATAGTTTTCATAACAACATTTCAAATTACTTTGATCATCATATATTTACTATACTTTACTTTTTTATAGTTTATATACTTATTATTAGTCAACTCTATTTTTATTTAATGAGTTGAAATAACTGAAATAGTTATATGAATATACCGTTAAACACGTAAGACAATCGAAAATAAGTTTAAATGTTTTGTCATTAAGATAACAATCGACACTTTCTAAACTTATAGGGGAGAAAAAGCTAATAACAAATTAACTAGAAACTTATCGTTTACCAAAGTAAAACTACATTAATTTTAAAAGTGTATTGTTAAAGGAATAATGAATACCGTAGAAAACAAAGAAATCGGCGCAATTTAGTTGCGCAGTAAACGACTTACACAAATTACAAAACTTGTATAGTAACTTGCGGACAGGTGTGTGCTTATGATAGAATTTATCAACCAATATAATAAATTATGTAAATATATACACTCGGGGGAAAAAATATGCTTGCGTTAAGAAACCTATACAAAGAAAATGTTCTGATTAAAACTAACAGAAAATCTATTAAAAATAAGAATATTCATTTATCATCTCTTGAATATTCTTAAACTAAAACTATTTTATACTTTGTCTAATACAAATCCATTTAATATAAATGGAAATAATTCTTCATATAAATAGAATTTCGCTTTGTTCGTATAATGTATGGAAATCCTATTTAATATAAGAATATTTTATTACTCTTAAATAAACAGTTTTGTGAGGGTATGATAATTTCAACCATATTTATTAATAAATTCTATTATAAATAACAACCTGTCCGCAGATACAACTAATTGCAGTAGTAACTAATTGTCACAAAAATTAACTAAAAACATTTCAACCTCAATCTCAGTTATTATTACAAAAAGAAAGATAATTAAATTTAGGTTGTTTGTTTATTTTAAACTATAAACTAAAACTGGTAATTTGCAAATTGTAAAAACGATGACCTCTTGTATATTAAACAAGAATAATGGCTAATTTATAATTACCGAACATTTCGTCCGTCGTTTAATACATCGTTAGGTCAAATGTGTTTGCCTCGCGCGAAAATAAGGAGAGCGAGAAGGAAAGAAGGAGAGAAGGATTGTCGTAATGTGCAGCGTTTGCGTTCACGATGGACGTCTTCCGTCGATAATTAGCACAATCGAGTTTCATGCTGATCGTACAAAAAGGAAAGCCATTTATTTGTTCGGTAATGCACGTTTACACGCCAAGAGCAAAGGTAACGAGTGCCTTCCACTATACTTAATTGGCACGCTCGCTATTCTCTTTATTTTATCGCTTCCTCTCTGCGCCGCGCTCGCGCGTCCACTTTTATTTCCGCGAATTCATCTCTCGCCTTTAAAACTTATTTTCTTCATATCGGACAATTATCATTTATCCTGATTAAGCGTCCACTTTATACCGCCAATCAAAATCCAGCTTCTTAGCGTCACTGTTATATTGCCAAGTATACACCCTGTATACACCCGGATAAAAAAGTAGTTGTATTCTAAATTACAATACCTTCTGACATCCGAAAAGGTATCGTGTGTGTTATTTGCAAAATTATTATAACACTTTGCCTTTGGTAAAATAAATTCTTTTATATTAGTATTGTAAATTTGTTTTCCAATTATTATTTACAGCGATTATTACCATACTTATTTATTAATTTTATTATATCAAATTCAAAACGGTCTCATGTCGGTGTAGTAATTTGGCAAATACCTGAGGCAATAACTTTCCTACGTCGTAAGGTAGGACAATTTTGAATATGACTTTGTTCTCAATGTATTTTGAATCAGTGGTGAATTGAGAAAAATAGAATCATTAAATTTACTACACTGAGAAAAAATAGTATAGTAATCCTGGACTCTTGGTGTGCCTGTATAAAATAATGCTTGACAATGTGACAATAAGTACCACAGTTCTGATAGTTGGTACCTGAAAAAGTGATACCGTTTACCTGACTGTTTGGCAAAGTTCTTAACATTGGAGCATAGAGTCTCAGAATGCCAAAAAGTATAATAACTCTTATTATTTCATTTTTCTCAGTGTAGACTTCGCTTAAAAGAATATTATACTGAAAAGTTATTATGCACTCCGTATAAACAGTTAAATGTTGATTAAAAATTTGTCCGACGCGCGCGAGAAATAATCAGGGAAATAAATTTTTCAATCAAGAAAATGTGATTTTAAACCGTCCACTCTCGCTTGCGACCACAGAAATGGATGTTTTAATTTGTCACGGGACAAACGAGAGGTGGAGTTTTATAAAGCCACTCTTTTATCGCCACAACGACGCTCTCGACGGTGTAAATAATTAAACGAAAAAAGGGGTCGGCGGGACAAAATTTCCCTCCGCTAATAGGCGGGTAATTAACCTAAATCGTCGATCGATTATACCAGCCGCAATAAATAGCTACGTCTGATTTACATTTAAATACTCGTAAAATATTCATTCGTCCCCTCCCCCCCCCCCTCGTCGAGCAGCTTCCCCCGCTCGCCCCACCTGAAAGCTTTTCCGACGAATCGGATGCATCGTTCGCGCTAATCGACACGTCGGTTCAATTAAACCGCTGCTCCTTACAAAATCGTTCAATTAAGACGAACACGATTGTTCGGGAAACAAACATCTGCATATCGGGTTACTTGAAATTAGCTCAATTTTAATTAAGCCGTTTTCTAATCCTCGCGCCTCAATTAAGGCTCAAAGACTCGACAAGCTTTAAGAAAACTCTCGCTTCGCGCAACTAGAATACGATTTCTTTTAATTGTATGAAATTATAGATTCGTTCGTTATATTAGTCGGTGGCCAACGATCGTTTCGCTAATTTATTTCGTCCAATTAAATTCAAATAAACATTACTAATATACTCTAAAAAAAATTGTTAATATTGGCCAGAATGACATTGGTGTAATGGTTCAAGTTTTAACTTGAGTGCATTAAGATATATACCTTCCAAGTTCAAACCCCAGTACACTGTAAAAAAAGCTATGTTGAATCAAGTAAAGTCGAGTTAAATCAACTCGTTTTCTGAGTCAAATACGTCCAACCTTATTTATAATTTGACATAGCTCATTTTATTAATACAAATAAAATATCTTTTGAGTTTAATTAACTTTATGTATACTTGGTAAGGAAAAATATTTTATTTAATCATTTTATATAAAAATCTTTTCATAATCTCGCCTTGGCTAGGATTTGAACTCAGTAGATACATATTTTAACATGAAATTAAAACTTAAAGCACTGCGCCTACGTCACTGTTTCGTAACGTAAGATACACACCGACTGTCATTTCACTAATTTCAATTATTCAATTTGAATATCGAGTCAATTCAACTGTATAAATATTGGAGATTTAACTCGAATGTGGTTGTTTCAAGTATGCCTTCATCAACTCTACCATCCATTTGGAAGCAATCAAAAATTTTGTTTCAATATAGCTACTTGACTAATATGTTAGCAATTTTTTATGAGATCTTCTCTTTCCATGTGAACATTGGATTAATTTCTCAAATTTAGTATAATATAACTCATATAATAGTTAAATATGATGCACCATCGAATGACGTTCATGATGTTTATAAAATAGTGTATATACTCTACAATATTACATGAATATCGCGCGTTAAACTTTTTGAAACGATTTACTATTGTTAATTTATTAGCCCTGGTGATTCTCTTCAATAATGACGTTATAATTAGATATGAAATAATAACATGATTGAATTAATATTATTGCAAATAAGGGAATCGAATTCATGTTCGAATGTTTGTTAGACAATTATTCAGCATTGCAAGGTAGCCGGAATTACGAGCGCATATAACGATGAATTAATTATTATTTGTGTCAACAATTAATTACACAGTAAATTTCGATTATAAACTCCCGCAGGCAATATATGATTGTTCTACATTTTTGTTAACGAGACAGGAATTGCATACTAAGTTACTTTTTATTACGATTATAATAATTACTAATAATTACAACGAAACTATTTAATCTTTAAAATATTTAACATCTAATTTAAACTATTAATGAATTACGATATTAAATGATTAATCTTAATGTTTTTTTGTCAAATTTGATTTTATCAATTTTTTGTATCTTTCTTAGCTTTGTATAAAATTTCCAAGTAATATTTAAAATCTATTAAATGGAAAACATATGAAACCTTCACCTATTATAGAATCATTGAAAATAAAAAAGAAATTGTAATCCAATACTCGTACAAGTGAGTAAAATTAATGTGAGATGCTTTGCAAGATAAATGTTGAAATTCGATATTGGACGAAAGTAATGCTAATGGCGATAAAATTAATTAAATACTAATTTATACACAAATAAAGAAAAGCTAAATATAAAAATGTACATATCAATGAAAAAAAAAAAAACTCATTCTCCACAACATTAAAGAATTATATCTTTTTAAATATATTTTCTGATAAACGCCGGATATACTTGTCTCATTTTAGGAAAATTTTATTCAAGTCTAGTGAAATATACTGAAAATATTACTATTCAAGTTCGAGCAATGTCTGGTATTTTTTACAACTCTTGTTTCCCATTGTATAGCAATTTTTTTGTAACTTTATTTCTGTCTCCAACCATTTGTTACAACAATACGAATTATTTCAAAAGAAAAGAATTTTATCCGTAACAAATTAAAACAAATGGCAATTACGACAAATTGAATGCATTAATGTTTCAATTATGCATCTCCATTGAATGACTTTTTTTCCATTGGACATTTGCGTGAAAATAACGCGAACGTTATTATAAATAATGTGCGAATGTTAAAACTAACAAGTGGCGCGCGAAACATTGTTCGATTTTATCTTCGTGTCACGCATGTTCAAATAACTTTGTTGCGAAACGCAGAAGGAAGACGACAAAAAGCGGCTGCTTGAAAATTACAATTCATTACAGATATACCATTTATTGATTTCCGGTGGTAACGTGAATGCGTTATTAGAAGCACGCCAAATTATATTGAACGTTTATTATCAAACCCCGACGATCTATAACTTTCGTGTAATCATCTCAAATACATCAACCTTTTTTTTATTATCTGCAAGGGCCAAGCCTTACA
>JABFPN010003725.1:0-17147 GCA_022817305.1 Leptoteleia sp. ZL-2020
TTTTGGGAATTTTTTCTATACACATTGTATAGTATTCTATGTTTATAGAACTGTATGCATTACATATACTTAGTTTTTCCATAAATTATTACAGTTACACCTACAGAGTACATATAGGTTCAATACCTCAGAATTTATTGATAAATATACTATTTCATTTTTCTCAGTGCAGTATGGCTAAAATATTATATCAATTATTGCCATATTCTTACATGAAATTGTTAAAACATATATAGACCATATATGGGCCATATATGTTTCAGTTTAACTCGAGATGCGTTTTATTGACTCAACATATTTTTCAACTCGTAAAATTGTAAAGTTTTTGCAAGTATACCATCAGTTTATTAAGACCAGATTTTTCTAATATATTCTATATATGATATAACTTGATATAATAAAATCAGTTATTAATACCAGTTAATAATACCTGTAACTTTTATTAATCATTTCTCTCCGTGTGTCTTTTTACTAACTTAAGATAGTAATTTTTCTCAACTTTTGCAACTATATGACCAGTTTGCCAACAATGTCATTAACTATTATTAATCTTTTCCCTCCGAGTACCACAATTTTATCAACAAATTCCAAGACTCCATTTTGGCATTGTATTATCGAAGGTCGAATTTTTTTTTTAGTCCTTTTACGCTCATCCAGGTATCCTTTGTACCGGTATCCTTTTAACAAACGCATTCGGATTATGAAAAATGAAATTAAGTTATAAACTCGAACGTTTACGGCGAGGGGCAACTTAACCTATAATTTTATATTGCAAGCGATCCGAATTTCCCGGAGATTCTCTTCAGTTATGTGCGCGCGCGAGCCGCGTCTACGCTTATTTCAAAGGGTGTTCATTTTTCAGCTGTAAAAGTATAGTTTTGAAATTTAAGAACGTAGTATGTACCGCGGTGGTTAAGACGCGAGTGTAAATTTACATGGAATATGTAAATGTATAATTACCGCGCGGTAAGGTGCGCGCGCGCGGAGCCATGGGAATCAAGGAATTCTTTAGCCGCGGAATTTTAACGAACATTGTTTTTGTAACTCGATAAACTGCGCAGTGTTCCTTTCCATGTAAACTTTGGTACGTGCCTTGAATTCAAATCAGTAATTGTACTTTGAATGGTTGATGAAACGATACTTGTTTTATGCCATAACAAAAGTCATAAAGATGTCGCAGATTGCAACTTATAGTTGTTTTCTTTAATCAAAATGTCGTTCAAACCATACGCTTTTTATTAAACGTTGGATACTAATGAAATATGACGTTAAAGTATTTTCGGTATTTATTTCAATAGCAGACTTATTTATGAGAGTAAATTCACGAGTTTGGTACAATATTTTAATATAAAAATAGATGTAAATACGAATCAATTATTTACACGGAGAGAAAAGAATATTAAAAATTAAGAGACCAGGGATTACAAATTTTAATAAACTGAATTCTAATTTTTGACAAACACTTTACTTCATGTTTTGACCGTTCGATGTCGCTATTCATCAGCGTCGCTAATCAATTGTCCATGTCATTCATAAACCAATTATTGAACGGTTTACTAAAATTTAATAAACAGATTGTTAAATTGTACGAAACTATTATAATACAAATGGAATTACTATTTTTAATAAACTAATTTAATAAACTTTATTCAATTGGTTTGCCATATAATGATATTCTGCAAGTATAATGCCAAACTAGTAAACTTTTTATTAATAATTAATATTTTTTTCTCTCCTTGTATGTAAATATAATTCATTGTCAAAATGTCTTCAATAATTGAAAAAAATTTAAATAGTAGTAATAGAAAAAGTGAATTTTATCAGAATTAAATTACTAAACAATAAAACTGTTCTCATCATGAAATTTATAAAGCATAAAACATTTTACATTTAATCAACTTCAAAACAAGAAAGGAACTATCAATAAATTCACAGTGCTCCGAAAATTCCGCGGCACGATCTTTTTTTGTCTCTCAATAATCCAAATGAATTTGAAGATGAATTTTATCACGGAACCCCTCCTAACTCTTCTATTACGTTCGGCATTTAAATGGAGAAACAAAATATGGCGAATTTGAAGCCGAATTCGAAACGGCTTTGGCGATTAAAGTAAAAATTGAAATTCTGTCCTAGTGGTAATTTGCTGGTAATTGCAATCCTTTCCTCGCTTAGCCGAATAGATTGCATAGTTTAGGCCAAGTAAGTTCATGTGTCAAACGGGTGAAATTTGTTTGATATTTGATGACACCGTGGAGGACGCCGATGTGTATACACGCAATTTGAGATTTAATTAGAGCTAATGCCACATAAGAGATGCACGTTCCACAGGGTCAGTTATAATATAGACCTGTATTGTTCCAAGGGTCTTTTCAATTCTGATTGGCAGGATCCTGAGGATTAGTGTCAGATGGATCCACGAAGGGCTTCTGAAAATTGAGAATGCCTTTGGGGATAGACGAAAGAGTCTACTCGCTTCATATATATGTGTGTGTGTGTGTATGTATACATACACACACACAAACATCACCCTTCTTTGAATCGTCATTTACAGTGTCAAGAACAAACGCTCGCTTTCAAACGTCACGTGCTACTGCGAGAGTAACTGATATTGCAATGATACCGGTGGATAAATATCGACCGAAAACTTGACATCGGAAACTGAAAAGAACTTGGAATAGTTTCGGCCTACGACTCGTAAATAATTTCGAATTTGTCGCACTGCAGAAAGCGAATCCGGAAAAATTCGTGCCAGATGTGATTCCGAAGTGCCACTGTATCCGACAAGTTAGGACAAAAATGCTCTCAAAAAGTCATTTGCAACTGACACATTTTTAGCTGCTTTTTTCCGGCCGAATTAATACGTCTGCGCGCTTTTGTATCCCAGTCACATTTTTACCCCGAGTTTTGTTTGTCTCCAATTAATCAGTTTCGAATGAATTTTTGAAGATTGTGCTCCTTGAATAGTTTAATCGATGATTATGTGGTCAGATTTAAAATTTCTTTTGAGAAACAAGTGGTCTTGTATTTTATTAAATTTTATTTCCAAAATATTTCCAAGTTCCATGGTTCCAAGGCTTTTAATATCAGTTTATTCAGATTAATATTAGTTGCAAATTAAACTTTGCCTCACGACCATTTTTTTAACGATTTAATAAATTATGATTAAATTGAATTAAATTTCAGTTTTGATATCGTTATGGAAATTAATTGTTGTGAATATTAGTAAAGGTTGTTCTTCCAAGAGTAATGTTAATTTCCTTCTTTTACAATTTTACATATCTTCTTAGAAAAATTCCCTTCGAAATAGTAACGAGAGCTATTTACTTATCTACCCGGGCAAGTCGATTCATTCAAAGTCTAAACGCAATCTTTTTCACGAGAATCCGGGTCGGTGACAAAAACAATTTCGTAGATGCCTTGGTAGTACCGTTCGATTGCATCCTTACTTGCTTTAAAATGCGTACAAAAGTATTATTTTATAGTTGTATTTACGGTAAAACTGAATTCCATGTGGTTCTTTTTTTATTTTGTTTCGTTGCACTTGTTTTTATAAACACATAAAGATAAGGGCAAAATTGCAATCGCATCACCGAGTCATTTTCAACGTCAAACTTTAAATCCCGTTCTCGGCGAGTTCCTTCAATATTCAAAAATAATACAAAACAGCGGTAAAAATTGGGAGCTGCATTGTAGCCCGGAATACAATGGAATGAGACTACCCGATAATATATTTTATTAATATATAATGCACATTGTTGAATGGGATATTGAAATTCTTTTGATCCATTGTGCTATATTTTTATAGCCCCGTCTTTATGCAGGCCGTAAGTGAATTATTTTTGCAGCAACATTTGGAATTGTTGCGCCGGCCACCGGTAATGCCATTATGAATTAATTACTTTGTAGGTTTGCGCGGGAACAAAAGCAAATAAATCCCACGGCATTGTAAAAAAAGTTTTGATAATAACCCAATTAAGGGCGGCGTTTTTTCTTTTTCTTCCTTTTTTTGTTTTATGAAATATACAAAGTGAACTTTGGCGCAAATACGGGTCGCTCCTGATTTCGGTTCATTACTGCTAACGGTAAGAAGCGAGGAGAGCAACGTTAACAATGAGCGCCCAAAGGAACCAACTGTGCAATCGAGTGGCGCGATTCGCCAAGCCGCTCACGTAGATTGTCGTGATTCTCAATTAACAGGATGAGTCTGAAGTAGGACCGGCGAGCGGGTCACGTACCGAGGTGAAAATAAAAAATCAACAGTCCGACGACGCTTCGCCGACACTCTAAAGAGCGGCCGTCCCTCGTATTGACCTTAGAAAATGCCGGGGGCCAAAAAATCAACCTACTATTTTCCCTGACATTTCAAAGTCCTGTCTTGCACGTATGGAGTTGGCTATGCAAATAGCCGCCTCGCGCTGCGCATTAAACTCTTGAGCGTCACTTTATCATTACATTTAAAGATCCATAAAGTTACGGGCGGCGCGAGCGCGCGCGCGCATGGAAAAATGTACAAATGCGTCCTCAACTGTGAACGGGAACGCGCGCTTATTTGGCTAATGGCTGGGATTGTGAGCATTTTCAGGAACTTTTCAAAGTCAGCGCTGCGTTATTATGTGTCATCGCGGTATCGGCGCGTTCGGTATTAGTGCGTTTGCGGTGTTTTTTTTTTTTTTTTATAATATGAGATAGTGTTTTAAAAGATATTAGAAAAAATTGTTGTCGAGGGATACTCCACTCCGTTGCTCAGGTCACGCCCCACTTGTCCCTTGTAAAATTGAAATATATATGGTCTGTATGTTTTAACAGTTTCATATAAAGAAATAACACTTTTATATATGGACATGCATGTTTTTCCTTAATCCATATATGGCCATATATGGTCGATATATGGCAATAATTGATTTCCTTATATGGAAATGATTAAATGCATATATGGCTAGAATAATATATCAATTATGGCCATATATTGATTAAGGAAAAACATATATGTCCATTTATAAATTTTTTATTTCCTTGTATGAAATTGTTGAAACATATATGGACCATATATGGATCACATATGTTTCATTTTTACTAGCTATATCAATTAAATTATTTTACATAGAAAATCAACAGAAATGTTGCCAGATGAATTCATTTTATTTGACATTGTACAATAAAAGTGATGGAATTTAATACTGAAATTGAATGGACGTGCGATAAAAATAAAATAATGAGAAATAGAAATTTCCCTATAAAAGTTTGGCCTTTTTTTCCACGTTAATTCCACGCGTTATCTACCAAGCGCTCGTTCCCCGCGAAAAGCAGCTTCCTTGGATATCCGCTGTAAAATATTTATGGAAATACATGTAAATATATTTAAACTGCATTTTTCCCGCAATGTTCGTCATCGACAAAACATAATAACGAACAAAAAAGTAATTAAAACAAGTTTTTAAGCCCGATGCGAGCCGAACTTAACGCGTAACGTCAATTTTGGATTAAAAACAATCGAGACAGAAGCAAGCCGAGCATTGTTTATTCGTATAATTGCCAAAATCGTTAATGCATAAAAATGTTTTGCTTAAAGTAATTTAATTAAAAGAAATTAATCCGGGTTTGGAGCACCCACCCGGGTGTTGTAACGCAACCGAGCAAGGCCACGTCTCATTTGCAAATTATATTTCCCATTGAAAAAAAGTGCCTTTAATGGGCAGGTCAATGCACGTCAAAGCGAACGATTTAACGCAATTTTTCCATAAGCTTTTTGCCACTTTATTGATATTCAACGAATGATTCGTTAAATGAATGAATGGAAAATTCGTACGATCGTGTTATTCCCTTGTACCGTCGACTGACTATTAATACGCAGATTGCTACCGTATCATCGTTATTGATTGCTATTACAATTCATTAAAGAATAGACTCTTAATGAGTACCGACGAAAACGTGATAATCAATTTATTTCATCTCACGTGTGTATTAATGTCGGATAAAAAGGACCGCTCGCATCAAAAGGACGTTATGAGGTTTTGGGGCTTTAAAAAAAATTACATATATACATATGTATATATATATATATATATCGTCGTTACCATTCGTAACTGTAAAATTAATGACTCTGCGAACTCGCGCTAAATATTTTGGTCTGTCATTTGAATTCGAATTGATCTGTATTATGAATTACATTTTATAACTGTACGAATTTTTTGATCGGTGCTTTTTCATTTTTTATCGCCAATTTTTTCTTTTTTTTTATACGCGCTGTCATTCAAAACTAGCCATTACAAGAAGTGACCAGCAAAAGATAGTTTCGCTGGAATTAATTGAAGCACGAAGGATTGCTTGGCTAAATGGGTACTATAAATTAATAAATTATATAATTTATTATTATAATGCCGGTTATTTAAGCAAGAAGAATTTATTGGATATCTGAATTTACTACTTATAGGCTGCTTTTATTTCTGATGAAGTTTCTACTCTTTTTTTTTTTTCTTTTTTTTTTATGGAAGCTGCCATGAGTGCAATTTTTTTTTTAATACAGAATTGATGTAAAGGTAAACGTTGATCGAATGGAGCACTTGTGTTATAATGTTCTCTTTTAATGTACACACCTGTCATATTACTATCGAATGGTTTTATAGGGTGCAGGAGACAGGCTAGTTAACAATGTAATAACATCGCGGGATCAAAATAATCAATATATTACCTCCATTATTAAGCTACAATTAGCTGGTTTTATTTTAGTTCAATGAGATTGCAAAGCGTCGAATTATTAATATTTATCATGTCCATAATTATACGAAAGTTAAGTACAACATGATTGAAATCAATTAACCTTTACAGGGAACATTTATTTTTAGTACCTTGTTCCAGCTAATGTGAGCAAAGTTTTTAGTGTCGTTATTTGGATAACATTTCCGTGAAAGGTAGTTACGTTTTGCAATTCTAAATATTTCTTGGATGATGTTTCTAATATATTATTTGTAGTAATAATATATATTGGAAGTGGAATAAACTGTGTTGTACGAAATAGAAGTGTATGGAAATAAAGTTTGGTATTTATTTCCGTAGAATGCTATAAATTTTGATTTTTTTTTTTTTTTTTTAGAAAAAGTGCACGTTGCAATAGTAAAAGATTCAGATATTATCATTATTAACTCCAACCAATAAGAAACAAATGGTAATGTGTTAAAATTTGGTATTCATGTAAAATTATTTTTAACAACCGTCGTAAAATTGAAATATATATGGTCCATATATGGTCCAGATATGTTTCAACAATTTCATATAAGGAAATAAAAAAGTCATATATGGATATATGGCAATAAGTGATATAATATTTTAACCATGTATGGATTTAATAATTTCCTTACATGAAAATCAATTATTGACCATATATGAACCATATATGTTTCATTTTTAATAAAGAAAGGCAGTGCTTTGCCAGTACTGTGCCGATTCTAAACTTCTACTTGAGATATTAAAATGTTGTATCAAATTTGAATACAATACATGCTAAAGCTTAACATTTCACACGAACAAATTTATCTTAACAATACAAATAACGATTATTATTATGTAATAATTATCATGCTTTATTATTTAATAAATATTGCCGTGAATGGGAAAGAAAAGTGAAGCGCAGAGAATGGCCGCGGCGTTCAAATATTTAAGGATATTTAAAACGGCGTGTTTGTACAAAGCGATTTGGCGCGCACTCGAAAAGTGAATTGCACTAGATCAACTTCAATCAAGTTACATTTGACCGGTCAACAAGGACCGGCAGAGCAAATTCGTGATATATGCAAAGTAGGAGACGCCGCCGCATCGATTGTAGTCGCGTCAAGCTACCGGAGTTGCGAGTTAATTCTGTATTCACATATTTACCGTGGAATTAATCAACCTTCACAAAAGCGCGGTCGCGCCGCGAGTATTTCATCGTTCGGTATATTTCTGTCGAGTTTCCGGTTATTTACGGAGGGAAGTTTGCAATTGTTTGGCCAGTCGGTCTATTTCCGGCTCAACTCTACCTCCCCCACTTCTCGATTCCCACTGGCCGTTGAATTCCTCTGTTTTACCATCAAAATGCGGCCTCTCTTCCTTCGACCATGGTATCGCATTATGTTCCTGCTACGCGTACGCCCGACTTACGTGCGTGTGCGCCTGTGTGCGTACAATGCGAAACGCCTGTTAAATTTGTCGACACGTGCAATTTATTTTCGATAAAGGCAGTTACTGTTAGCATAACTTCCCCGATACGCGTTACGTCAAAAGATTTGCGCGTCACCTTTTGCAACGTGCGAATTCGTCGCCCGGCCGGCACTCGACGCTCGTCCGCAATCACTTCCCGATGAACAATGCGCTTCCTATGTTTGATAAGTAATTCGAAACTATTGAATGCGCCGCCGAGCAATTCTCACGAATCATTTTCCAAAGGACTTTCTTTTTTTTGTTCGATTTTGTAGTTGCTCTTCGGTCATAATGATTAGCTCTCGTAGGTTTCAATGATTTCCTGTTTTTAGTCCATCATTTATTTGATTAGTTTTTTTTATATATAAATTATCAGTTAGTATATTGGTAATTGTTATAAAAAAAGATTAGTTAAATAAACTTTTAGTACATGGAGAGAAGAGATTATTATAAATTGCTGATATTGTTAGTAAACTGGTTATATTTTTGGAAATTTTGACGAATTACTATCTGAAGTTAGCAAAACTATTAGCAAATAGTAATTTTTCAACTTTTTCCAACATAAGACCAGTTTACTAGCAATGTCAGTAATTTTTATTTATTTTTTTTTCTCTATGTATAAGTATTATTAAAATTTTCTTTCTTCATAATTAACTAATTAATATGTTTAACTATACATAAATTGTACATAAATGCAATTGCAGAATGCACTAATAATAACTCATAAATGCAATTATATATCAAGGAATTATATATAAAATTTAAGTCCTTTAGTGTGAACTCTGCAATTTCACTAATAAAATTTTTTTTTGTTTTAACTTGAACGGAAGATGATTCAACTTTCACTATGGTTATAATGAAAAAAGAAGAAGAAAAAAAAAAAAGGTTGGATGATACAAGTTTTAAGAACGTTCCTCGAGGAGGTATATGGATGACAGCGCGAGATCGAGATAAATGTAGCCCACATGCTTATAATTGTATAAGAAAATCGTCGGGATCTTTGACTCGGTGCAATGGGGCATGTGCGCGGCAATAAATTAGACAACAATCAGAAATTAAATATATATTTTAGTACGCGCGTTATCGGCGACGCACTAAAAGACCGCGCACAAATTTTCACTCCTTAAGTGTCGAGAAATTGATGCGCTTCGTTATCGACATGTGTTCGCACTTGACATTTTTACGGCCAAACTTTAAATAAAATAATATATGTTTATTAGTTTACGCGGGATCGAAGCGCGCACAAATATTTGTTACTATTTGTGTTGCGCTTGTAATGCGATAAAAAAAGTTTTTTTGTTTTTTTTTTTTTCAATAGCTACCAGAAATAAATCAATCAATAAATGCGTCCCTCGGATGGTGCAACAGAGAGCCATCGCGAAAAGTGAAAATATTCGCGAAATTGCATTAAACGAGTTGCAATAATGCAATAATATTATAAGTCTCGCGACAAAGCAACGAATTTTAATGCAGTATAAATCATTGCATTTGACTCTCACTTGTCGAATTATACGTCGAGGGAAATTTATTGATACTTGTTACTATATTTTATCATAACTCGGGGACAATTGTACATTTACAGTATTCTATATATAGTATGATATAGTGACATTTGTGAAATTAATTTTTGAAAAATAATATAAAAAAGTCATTGTCAAAGAATATAATTTGCCTCATAGTCATACCAGGAGTTTGGGGAAAATTAATATTTTTCTATTAATAATATTTATCACTATATATTACTATATAACTGTTATTTACCACTGTGTAGAGTAGTGGTAAAAGTTCCTGGCTGATAATGTTTAAGGTAACAAGTTTCATTCCTCGGTCACGAAATTTTTTTCTAATATTTTTTTAAAATATATTATAAACACCACTATATAATAAATTTCTCCAAGTGCAACTACGAGCAACAACTTCCTTCCCATCGAAATGAATTTATATAGAAAGAAATCTTGAAATGCAGTATCATAATGCCGTTCCATTAACGGATTAATTTCAATCAATTAATTTCACGTCGACTATGGATTTTGAATGCGAAATAAATATTTCGCGAGACGCGATCTGTTTTCCGGCTTCATGACAGACCAATTTGTCGATGTCATTCACAGTCTCGGATCGGTCGGTAGTTAGCGCGCTCATAAATTTTATCATTCTGGATTTAACTACGCCGCAAAAACAAAAAAAGAAGAAAAAAAGAAAAAAATGTTTCTTACTCAGCGAAACAGTTTTGATTGTCAGCCGTGCGTTTCGATGTTCGAAAGACTTGTGATTTGTGCGATGCGTTTTGGAAAAAATACACATGCAGCGTTTGGGGCTAACACGCTAGTCGATTTACGATCTGACTTTTGTTTCAAATCGTTCGGTCACACTGCAGTTACCTTAATTGTAGCAATCATATTATTACGACGGCGTCGTAAATTTGTTACAAGAAAACAATTTGCCAATCGCAGCGCTTAGCCGCGGCCTTAAAGTGGTTTCTACAATTACGTACAATTGTGCAATACAAAGGGAAGAATCGTATAAATAATTCGTTCCGTTCGTACTTTATGATTTCTTTCTTTCTTTCTTTCTTTCTTTCTTTTTTTCGTTTTCTTTCGCGTCGGTAATCGCTCAAATTATGATGCGATGAGCACAAGGTTACTTTTTATAGGGATGCAACTGTAAGTATACGGCCTGTTTTGGTTTCAGCTGCAGAGTAAAAAAAAAAAAAAAAAAGAACTGAATTCGTAAATCACCCAGTTAGTGACAAACTTGCATGTGGCGTTTAAAAATATTTATATCGAATATAAATGGACCGAAATGAATATCATGATCTATTTTAGCGGCTGCAATGAATAACCGTTTGTAGTAGAATTAATGTGAATAGAAACGGTAATAATTTTTCTGTAGTAATGTAATAGTTATAACGAGAATTCTACAATGAAATGAAGCTTAGGAAGAGGTGTCCCAAAATTAGTAACAAAGGATAGTTTTAAAATTTAGTTAGTGAAATTATTATTGGCTCACAAATGTAGCCTAATTTAGATAAAGTAAATTTTCATTTATTTTTGAATACATACTTTGTTTTAAAACATATTTCATGTTAAAATGACACACATTTATATCAATTGATAATTATTATAACTGTAAAGTCATAATTTAAAATTATTTCAATTGAGAGAAAGTTCTAAAATTTTCTCTCCGAATATTAAATAACGATATAATAAACTAATCCTGTTAATTTTGCAAAATTTAATTCAAATAATATCTACTGATATTGCACATAATAATATTTTATTCAATGGTAAATTATTATATAGCACAGTTAAATGTTAAAAATTGCATGTATACAAATGAATATACCAGCAATTTTACCTGTAATAAATTTTTTCTACCATTTCTTGTCTATGCTCATCAGTTGATATACAAATATAATAAGGTGTTTCGAGCACAATTTATTTTATAACTGAAGTATCAAAAACGACGTTAGGCTTTTTTATAAAGCTCCAATGTTTTATATAAATATAGGACGATGCCCATCGTGAATTATAAGCATTATGATAATTGCATTTAATGCTAAGCCAGGTCAAAATAGCCACGAGACCGCACAACATGTGGGAGAAAAAGTTGTGTATACCTATAGGAAGATGCTCGTGGGTCGACCGATGATTTAGCAGTTACGAGAACCGAGATCGTGCATCATTTTCCGACAGATTTTAATTCATAGCTTACCAAATATCGACATTTCATATTATTTGCAAAATGCAAGTATAATTTAGTGTTACTTAGAACATGAAATTATTTCGGTCGTAATATCTTCATTTTTGTTCTCAAAAAACTAATATTTTAATACAATCTCTTATACTCCACTACCAATTATTTTCAATAATCACTTCGAATGTTTATAAACACACATTTCAGTTGGATTTTAATTCTTAAATTGAAAGCTGCTAGTTTTTAAATTAAATATTAAATTTCTGTTGAATTCTTTGCGCCAATATCTAAAGATCACGCTGAGAGCCACAATAACTGCTACATTTTTTTTTCTAACTGTGAAACGTTAGAAGGATTTAAATATAGTAATAAAAGAAAGAAGAAAAGTAGCTTATTTACAACACTGAAATGGCAGCGTTGAAATCTTGATTACCGTTATTTAAAATCATCTCCAGAAAATTCAGAATATAACTCCTCTTTCGTTGGCGCCGTGATTTTGGTTAATCTCCAGGATTGGAGCTACCAAGTACATATAATTAATATCTACTGGGGAAGTACGAAAGGAATAGTCGTAAATAGACGCGTACAAAATGTTACTACTCAGAACTGAAAGTATCTTTAGCAATTTTGTTACGTGTATTACACTTTTTTGCGCTTTTAAATGCTCAATAATTGGCTTCTTATTTATACCGATATTTATGAAAAAAAAAAAAATAAAAAATAATAATCTGACACGGTAGTATTTTATCGAATTAAATAATTGACATTTGATTTGATTCTACAATTTTTCGTACTAATCTTCACAAATTTAGTTAAATTTAACCGGTACCATTATAAGTGAACATTTGAGTTGTATATCTGGGTTTTGACATTTTATATTAGTTATATTATATTTTATATTAATATTAGTTACCTGTGCATAAAAATGTACGAATCAAAATATAAATAGCAAGGAAGTGTACAAACACAATGGAGTTTCATTAAATGGCAAAGTCATTATAAGCTGGGAAATAGTTGGTACGATTTACCAAGCGGTAATTGAACATTGAGAGCACATTAAACATGTTTTTGCGCCGTGATTATCTAAATCAATGACCTAAAAGCATTCGAGTGAATTGTCAACTAAACCGAATGTGAACTAAACGAACTTTGCGGCCGTTTAAATGGGACATTATCTATAAAATCCGTGAAATAGCGGGAGGGAGCTTGAGGCTAAATGGAAATAACTTGCGTGAGATTTACGCCGCGGCTAAAGGCGCGAAATTCGGACAAAGCTTGGCCAAACAGAAGGCAGAATGTCGTGCTTTAAGCCATAGAAACAAATTGACGCAATCAACAATCGCGTCGGCGTGAAAGCTACGGGCCAGACGGGTAACAAGACTATGCCAGTTTAACACGATTCGTATGTGGCGCAGTCGCTCGTTTCGAGACTCCAATACTCAAACCGCGGACACGAACCTGCTTGACATATGCCTGCTCTGCTTCGAATTACGACTCAATCCTTTGATTTTTGCGCTCTAATTTTGTACTTCTTTCTAATAATTAGAGTTATTTAGTTTTACTTTGTTGTTATTGACAGTTAACCAAGTGCTCTTATTGATAATGCAATTTATCAATCAATGGTTGGCTGTAATATTAATATTAATTTTATAGTTTACGGTAACTGAAAATTTCACTCGGTGTAGGAAGAATTACCGTGATGGTAATAGTAATTGTTCTAGTGAAAATACCTAGTATTTTTCTATTTCACTGCAATGAGAAAGGGCTAGGTTAAAAATTATTATATTGCATTAAAAAATTGGGGAAATTTTTATTTACTTTTTACATTTGATTGGGTATGACAAAAAAATTAACTCTATCTTCTCCACTTTGAATAATTTTAAATTTAAATATGAAGGAAGATTTCCTTTAAGCACAATAATATTATTCTTATAATACGAATATTATTCTTATAATAACCGGATTTATTTGTGTCAAAGTAAAAAGTGGAAAATCCACTTATTATTAGAATAATCCGGTTAAAATAAGTGGAAACTTTTTTTCAGTGTTTATAACAAATGAATATAATTTATGACAACTTAGAAATTCTAAACAAAGTAACTCAGTACCAGAAGCAAACAAAAAGAATGACATAATAATTAATTAGAAAAAAAAAAACTATAAAATTGCTGCAGGCTCTGCAAACAATTTAAACAACTAATTTTAACGGTCAGGCAAAGTTCTAATATAATTACGAAATGTTTTCAACCTTTCATCTGCATATACCCAGACTTGAGGGCTTAAAATGTAAATACATTTTAAACAATTATACATTTGCGGCGCGAAAAAGTAGGGATTACACTTTGCCGGGGAATATGTACGATTAAAAGTTTATCATTGTAATCGTTAAGAAAATGATCGCGAGACAATTATCTAGTTTAATTTCGAATGAATTTCCGAAATAAAAGTATTGCCGCGCGGTAACTGTGTGCCCGCCAGTTTGGGAAAGAATAATTTTTGATGAACTCCATAACAATGTATATATTGCGTCGCGAGAGTAACATAAATGCATCAGTAAACGTATTGTTCCATTGTGTTAACACGGCAGTCTCGTAAAACAAAAAGCTGCATGCTTCTAAAAAGTCCAAGCATACGTCGCTGCCTTTGGAGTGTGCACGCGCTTGGCACCCATCCCGATAGCTTGTTTATTATAATGCTATGAAAAGTTTATACCATTTACGACATCGTAAAACATATACTCGGACAAAAATCTGTACGCTCGCCAACTTATCGGAGTCGGTTCTTACGTTAAAACTGGGTGGAAAAAAAGAAAAAAGTAAGGGAAGGGAAAAAACAATGTGCCGGGCTTATTATTGTTCCGCTAACAAGTTTCTTTTATCATTTAAATGACAATAATGTCTGGTTTACAACATTTTTATCTCCATTCTATCCGTGTACTGAAAATTAATTAACATTCGAATGAATTTCGAGTCAACTGCGAGACATAGTTTTCAATCGTAACTTTTTATGGGTGTTTTTAAATTACAAGCAGCATTTTTAGTAAGTAAAAATAAATAGTATATAGAAATAATAACTGTGACTGATTATTTGAGAATAGATATTGTAATGTTGATATGTTAAAATTATTATCAAAGGTAGATAATGTTATGTTAATGAATGATTTACTTAAAATGTAATATACTCATGAAAAGTTCACTGATATTAATTAATTAAAATTTAGCGAAGGAATTAAATTGTTTACATATTCAGCTTAACTGTTACCTCAAGTAACACTTTTTTAATAATAATTAATAAAATAAGAATAAAGTTATTTCTTTACGATACTCCGAACATAACTTTTTTCGCGATACTTTTTCAAATCGCCTGCAAATCACATTTGCACAGTGTTATTTGAATTGGTAAACAATACCATTGAACTTTTATGCGTTTTCGATTGTATATTTAATCTAGTTTTATGTCTTACACCTGAATTGAATTATTCCTTAAAAAAATCCTAAAGCCATCGCAATAAAATTACTTTTATCCGTATAATATGCAAATTTTACTGTAACAATTTATAGTTATGATTATGGCGATACTTAAATTACATTATCCTTGTATCATATCTAAACTATCTGAAATAAAAGAAGGAGAGAAAAGGAAGAAAAAAAAAGAGGAGTATCTGTAACATTATCGAGCGAGTAACGAAATTTCTTTATCTTGTCTGATGATTTTTTTTATAGATATATTCGAATATCCATAATGTTCAATGAACATGTGATAATTCCAAGTACTTAAGCGTTGCGTATCGAAAAGAATCTGGCGAAACCGGCTGATCTTCTTCGTGGAAAAGTTGTAAACACCGGTGGTCCACTCAAACTCGCGGGGCACAAGTATCAAAGTGGCCAATGGCTCTTTGCATAGGTGAAGCAAAACGAAAGGCAAACACGAGCAAATTGTCGGAATCGTGTCTCAAGTCGTAGCGGCGACGACGACGACGACTCATTTTGCCTTAAAACAACAAGTATACGTGACGCCACGAAAAATTGCGAAATCTGCCGCTGCTTTTTATTTGACGCGATATCTTTGTCGCAACGATCGTTTTTACTACGACTCCAGACGTTTGTCTTCTTTGCGCGCCGTCCTTTGGCACTTTCCAAGACTTTTATGCGTGTTACAGCAACAAGCTAATTGCGAATCCAAATATTTGAGCGCGGCTTTGTTTATAATGAAACGTCTCGGCTTTCAAAATAACCCGGCGAATAAAGAATCGCATTGTTGAAGTATCGAAGATTAAGGTCGTGCACAAGCTGCTAGTAAGCTGAGATAAATGTATGGCAAAATATTGTTCTATTTGAAATGAAAAATTGAACCATACTATGTAGAAACGTCAGTCGTACGTTGGGAATAGTCATTTACTAATTAATATTATGTTGCGAGGAATTTAAATATTATTGCTATTGATTTACAAAAATTCGGGGATATGTGGAATTATAGTATAATATGATATAGTATTTTAAAAAAGTATAACTTTGAAATGCCGTTTGCTAGGAAGATGAAATTATAATTTATAAACCTATCACTATACTTCTAATTCGTCTAAAAATGTAGCACAATAAAGCAGTCGACTGAGTCTGAACAATATTGTCAAATAAGCGTCTGAATAACGCCAAGAATAAAGTTATATCACGGACAGTGTGCACGATAAAGCACTCTTTATTCCTATCTCGGGCATAAATTTCTTGTATTGTAGCTGATATACATAATAATCAAATAACGAAGGCGCGGCGTAACGCAGAAACGTAACGAATGCAGCGACGAAGAGGTTGCGCTTTTGGGCAGCGCAAGACGGGTGGAGGGGCGGGAAGCCACGGCTCGGCCGCGCGTGCATGCGGCAAGTTTTTCATGATCTGTTTGGCAAGCGTACGAAACGCGAAAGTACTCCGTCCTAGCGTGACTCGCGCTACAAATCCTGTGAAAAAATTCCTCTGGAGGATCCTTCGACGGATCTAGTATATATATACGATGGATATATACATATATACCTCATGTATAAGTATATGTCTATACCATATCTGGAGCTATATATCTATATTGTGTACATCTATACCCCATCTATATCTATATATTACACCCCATCTATAAATATACATCTGTGTCGCATTTATACCTATACATCTACCCAGGTAGAAAAATAGACGGCTGGCCCGACGGTCGGCATGAAACGCCAAAAACACGTGGGCCGACGGTCGGCGGACAATCGGCCCGATGGTGTGCCGATCAAGAGCTAAAAAACGACC
>JABFPN010003726.1:0-17146 GCA_022817305.1 Leptoteleia sp. ZL-2020
AATTACCGCCCATTCCCACCAGTTATGGAAACTAAACATTTTCTACCTAAACACATTATATGCTACTATTGATACGATTGGCAACTAAAAAATTCCTAGAAAAACGCTATTGCAGCGCAGATTCTGTCCTGCAATAGACACCTCGGAAGCACCCAAAGAGAATTAGAGACTAAAATTCCAACTTTAATGAAATATTGTTCTCATTACGCATAAAAATAAAAAATTTAATTAAATTATAATTTGTAACGTCAAGTTGCTGATATTATTTATAATGCGCGCGCATCCATTCTTAAAGAATAAACCACGCAAATGTACACGCAACCGCGCCATGTATGAATGTTGAGTGGAAATTAATTATTTAATTAAATGGATTTTCAAGTAAACAATTTTAATACACAAAAGAATTAACCGTGTTTATGATAAAGATTTTTAGTTTGATAAAAAGACAATTTGAAAATATTGTCCTCGCGGAATAATTATAACAATAATGGCCACAAACGCGCGCAATTTTCTCGAAATAATGTGAACTTGGAGCAATTTTCTCTTCAGTGTCTTCGGTGACCTTTCCATCTTCAATTATTCTTCATCATAAAACACAAAAAATTGCATTTGATTTCTTTTACAGTTCTTGTCGTCATTTTCTGCCTCGTACGCAAAATTCCGAAGGTCCTTTTAAATTACTTGATAAAAAAAAGGGAAAAAATAAGTACATTAATATACAAAAATAAAAAGTACAATTACAAATAAATTTATTTTTACTTTACTCCGTTTATTTTATAAAATTTTTAAACAACATAATGGATGTTTTCATTATTTGGCTTAATGAAATTATTAATCATAATCATTTATATTATTTTCATTTTAATGTTATTTTTAATTTCAAGAGACAAATAAAGCAATTTTGTTGCATCTTAAATAATTTCTTCGCAGTTCTTTATTGCATTTCTTTAATGCAAATAAAGATACAACGTGTTTAAAATTAAGCCTATAAAAAGCAATGTTGGAAATATTTGGAAGGTCGAATTAAAAAAAACAAAAACAATTATATTGTTTATTTACATCCTATGGACGTAAAATGAATATACATACAAAACAAAGACAAGGTTTGTTTGTACTTTGTACTTTGGAAAGATTTCATTTTATAATACTATATATATTTAATGCAAAATAAATAACATTCTATTCTACGAAAATAAATACGTTTGAAATCGTACTTTTTAACGCAATCGTTTGACACGAGAAAACACGGAACGTGCGATAAGAAGGTACACACAAGACACTAATATAAAATATTTTATTTGAGAACAAAAATTCGTATAGTTGATACGGTGCGGTTGGAATTTTGGTCTTGCTGAAATTTCACGTTTTACGTTTGTTCAGCAAATAAGACGAATTTTGGGGGCGGGGGGCTGAATGACTGATAAAAGTTGGCTCGAAAATTATGCCGATGCCGGCATCTCGGCTGATTGTAAACTGTTTCTACTTTCACTGCATGGCTATGGAAAACGCGATTTGTTCGCCGCATTGCACAAATATTTTCCACCAGAGCATAGTGCATTTAAAAAATATATATTATTATCTTTAATATAAAGATTTTCAAAAAATAATATGCGATTTGTTATTAATAACTGAGGCCTATAATTATCTAAAAAAAAAGTTTTTACTTTGAATAACGTATCAATTTTCTGTTCCATTTATATGTTGTCAATTAATTAAATTGTAGTAAAAGTAATGTTTTAAACAGAGTGATAAAACTTTTATAATAAAATAATATTACAAAAAAAGAAAGTTTTTGTAACTTACATATTGAAGGATATGCTAATCGAGTCATAAAAATATTCGATTATTTACGTCTCTGGGGAATCATTATTTTTTCTAAATATTTCATAAGTAAATACTCATTCGAGAACTTGTATGAAAAGTTAGTCTTTCTTAACAGACAATAAAATCTCGATTGCTTCAGAAATTTTATGGTCTTTTCATGCATTTTTAAGTTAAATTTTATTCCGTCATTGTTTTTTCTTATGATTAAATTATGTTACGGGAAAAATAGATAAATTTTGCATATAATTTCTAACACTCAGAAAACTGTCTATTTAAGAGTAATAGAATATCCTTATACACTGAGAAAAATGCAGTTGGATTTCTATTTACATTAAATAGAATCTATTTATTATAAATGGAATTATTCTTACTTTAAGAATATTTTCTAATATTAAATAGAACATCTATTAAACATAAGAAGATTCTATTATTCTTAAATAGACAGTTTTGTGAGTGTATTAAATAGGATTTCCATTCATTATATGGACAAAACGAAATTCTATTTATAATAAGAATAAATAATTCTTATAAAGCATATATTTATCTAAAGAATAATTCCATTTATATTAAACGGATTTTTTTTCAAGAAAAGAATGAAAATAGTTTCAGTTTAAGAATATTCATCAGATGATACAAATTTAACCTAACAATGGCATGCAGTATATATAAATATGTAAATACCCACGCTACATATGAATATGTATATTTTCAATTGTTGGAAGCACTAATTTATCTTTAAAATTTGCAAACACTATATAATTAATTAAACAACACTGACTGATCGTAAAAAATTTAACAATGATGGAACACAGGCCGAAACAATACTACGACGATGACAGCTGAACTAGGCTTATATATTTACGAATAGACATATTCTTATAATAAACAGAAATCTGGTTAGTATTATCTGAGATAAGATTTATCATAAAATTAATTTCCTTTTAATATAAAAACTTAAATTTATTGTATAGTAACTGTTTGTTTGTTTTTTTTTCTTATTTTTAATTGATTTTCTATTAGTTTTAATAGGAAAAATTTCTTTGTACAGTTTTCTTTAAGTATATTTTTTTTCTGAGTAAAGAACTAAACTTACTTTTGTTTGTTGTATAAAAATTACTATTATTATTGCTTTTCACAAAATTATTATTTTCTTGCAGTGCACTCTGAAAAGTCACGATTGGTTATTGAAGCAGCTTCATTTATCTGCATCTAAATAATATATAAATAAATTAATATCGCAGTGTTTTACTAATTGAACTCCAGTATGCTTTAAAAATATATTGAATTGAGAGGAGTTGCATAATGTTTTGATTGCGATGTCTAAATATAGTATAAATCTTGTTTGATTGATGAGAGATTGTGACATTTACTTTTCAGTCAATTGCCATTAAACTTTGATTTTTGTAATGCCAACAATATAATGAGTCTATGTTCCATGAATAACAATATAAGATATAAATGAAATAACGAATGTAAGATATAATAATATAATATTAATGTACACTCACAAAAATGTTTATTTAAGAGTAATAGAATATTCTTATATTAAATAGGGTTTCCATTCATTATATGGACAAAGGGAAATTCTATTTATAATAAGAATAAATTATTCTTAGAAAACGTATATTTATATAAAGAATTATTTCCATTTATATTAAATGGATTTGTTTTAGAGACAAGAATAAAATAGTTTTAATTTAAGAATATTCAACAGTCGATAACTGAATATTCTTATTTTTAATAGATTTTCTGTTAGTTTTAATAACAACATTTTCTTTGTACAGGTTTCTTAACGCAAGCATATTTTTTTTCTGAGTGTATACCATAGTAAAAATGAAACATTATGGACCCTATATGTACATTTACACAAGGGTAATGTAATATTAAGATATAACGATATAACAAATACAAACCATATTTTAAGAACAAAGATCTGCTTTGTATAAATTCTTCACTAAGAATAAAACTTTAATAGAATTCCATATAAAACTTTAATGTTGTTTTTTAATTATATTATCAGAAATTTATATTCAATTGTATAAACATTTATTACGTTCATCAAATATTTAATAATTAATTGTTCGAGCACACCCGTCAATTATTCTGATGAGTAATTTCTTTTATGTTAAATATTTTCATACTATATTTCTTTTTCGCTGTTTTTTCGCGATTGATTAATTTATATTAGTCAATAGTGTAACGAACGTGATTATTCGCGAATCGTACACGTCGATATATGCAAAATAAAAGTAAAATAATAATTTCACAAGTCGCGGACTAAATGTGGATCTGCACGCGATTTCAATTTAACGAGAACAAAATAGTAAATTGAGAGTAATGAAGCCTGTAATAACATGTGTTACAAGAAAGTGTCGGTTGTTTTTTTATCTATTTTGTTTAAAGTGACCCTTAAATAACCGGGAATTCAGGTGGTATTGCAAAGCGAAGGCCGAATTTGCTTGATTATGATTTACAGTTGTTCACCTATTTCGTGGATTTTTCACATATTATTATTATTGATCAAAAAAGAAACGGACAAGTAAACGTCGTTGCGTAAAGTATAATTCTCGTTTGTGTAACATATTCACAACGCGAATTTCAAAAGGAAATAATTTTCATCAAAAATCAAGGCATATTTCTTCGTTTTAAGTACAATATTGTTTCTTTAGTAATCATTGATTATTTACATTTATAATTAATTATTTACAGTTAAAAAGGAGTTAAAATATTTCAAAGATGATGGTAACGAAAGCAAAATAAAGGAATATTGTGTGGTTAAATTTTTTGCCAATTCAAATTGAAAAGGAATTACAAATTTATATTCATTATAGATTATGTTTCTTTGAAAGTTTAATGCTAAATAATTTTTTTAATAATTTCAGTACTTTCTCAAAATCTTTAAAATTAATTATATTATTGAATTTGATATTAAAAATGAAAAAATTGTTTTTTATTTTATAATTTGTGACGCCAATAAAGTTGAAAGTTTCAATAATTTATTTATACATTCTAATTACATGTTATGAATGATCAATGTAATTACATATTCCGTAGCTGGTAAAAAACAGCGGGACAAATAAGATAAACAAGTAAACAATAAGTATAAGAAAAATTGCTCTTTGAATTTGAATTTTTAATAATTTGATCAAAAATTTTAACTTTAAAAGGTAAATATAATAATGATTTTTTTATTTTACTATTTCAAATAAAATCCATTATAGTTTTTTTCCCAACTCAGTGACATGTTTTGTAATGATTGGTTTATTATTTTTTTTTCGAGGCCTTGTACATTCATGTAAATAGGTTAGGATTAAAGTGGTAATTGCTAATTTACATTTATGAAAAATTAAACATGCCAAGGATTAAATATTCAGAATAATACAAAATAAATTTTTTGCTTCGCGATTCAGAATAACGTGGATTTTTGTGAAAGATTGCAATGATCACTTATTTTTTGTGTGGTTACATTATTTTACGAACATTTTCTCAATACCAATATATTGTCTAATGTTCGATAAAATTAAACGAATCTTTTTTCAGCATTGCAAATTTGTTGAAATTTAAAATTTTTTAAATTATACAATTGCTATTTTTCTCGCATGAAATTTACATTTTATGAAATATTTATTAACATAATAATGTTTAGTTATTTATATAGAATTAAATTAGTTATCATGAAAAATTATTCCAATTTTTGAAAATTGAAATGGTAATTTTTCGACACTTGGGAAAGAAGACGTTATTTCTCTCCCTAGGAAGTTCCGAAAAAGTAACGCTTCTCTCCCCCACGTGATGGAAATATTACACGTACCGAGGAAGGACATGCGATTACAATCCGAGCCATAGATGAATTTCCATACGAAGGATGTTTAATATTTCCATATATATATATATATATATATATATGTAGAGAGAGATAGAGAGAGAGAGAAATTTTCTATATGTACATATATATAGAAATATTAAAATATTGCGTTGTATATATAAAATTGTATTAATTTAATGACCTTGGAGAATAATACGTTTCCGAAATACAATTTTAAATAAAAATTTGTTTTCTTATGTTTTTCAATGCACAGACTACTTTGAAAATTAAAAACAACCACATTTCTGGTTATTGTTTTTATTTTATTTGGTTCGCATTTTCGCAATTATGCCATTTCGCATTTACCAACAATTTTTGTTTACATTTTTAATACAAATCACGTTTTATTCTTAAGTTGTGTATAAATTTGTTGAACATTAAATAAGTAACACTCTTTTTCATTAAAAAACTTTACAGTATTAATTTTTAAATATATTTATTTTTAACTTTACAGTATTAATATTTAAATAGATTTATACTGCAATATACATTTATTATCATTAAGTAAACCTATAAATATTGCAAAAATCCTATCGAATCATTTCGTCGAATTATGATTTTAATCCCGATATAAGCGGTCATTAATTAGGCAATTTCCCTGCGGAAAAAAATGTCCCCTGATTATAAGGGTGGCGCTACCAATATCATACCAGACTGCCTTTCGTAAAGCGCGGCGCAAAATTTTAAAATTGCACAACTCGCCGATTTGTGCAATTACACTTTTATTTGTATTACATAATCGGTACTCACTTTGTGTAAGTTTGCAATTAAATATCGGTTCGCCGTGTGCGATTAATATTACATGTCACAAATCGAATTGATAATCGAATCGATTTCGCGCCGGAAAAATGGTCCCACTTGCACTCGTCGAAACAGCCCGAAACTCGACGACGGGGGGAGACGACAGTTGGGGCGTCGAATTAATTTTTCGACGAAAAGTCCCAGCCGGCCAGCGACTTTCGCGGCTTATAATCCAACGTCGAAATGCGAAAAGTTGAGGTACGTTACGATTCGGCTCCGGGCCCGTTTCATACTAAGGTGGTCCGAGCGACATAATGCCCGTGCCAATGTTCGTTGGACTTCATCCAGGGCCGTATATGGCCTACCGTGCGCACCGAAATATCCCCCACTCGTTCTGCCGCGCATCGCTTTGTACGCTAATCGATGATTATTCATCGATCGATAACATTTTGAAATTACTTTTTTTACAAATTGCGCAATCGCGACTCTCAATCTTGATAGGCTTTTTATCTCGGCACTTATTCTTTCCCTCATATTTTAAATTTAAAACTAAAGCAAAGTCTGCGATGGTAAACTTTGAATTTCTATGATCAAAATAGTTTTCGGACGTAACTAAAATGTAAAATTCAAACGAAACTGTTTTTTTTCTTTGTATTTAGTTTAGTTTAGTTATAAATTTAATTGTTTTTAGGGATTTTATTTTTTAAGTACCATTAAATGAGTTTCATTGAATTGAGAGAATATTTAGTAGAGCATAGAATTGAACGAATAAAACAATGTGTATTTAGATAAATTAAAATAACAAATTTTCTTTTTTTGCATATAAGAATGGATTACACTGGCTTTATTTGTAATAGCTAATGAATATCGAGACGATTAAATGTAATTTAATCGAACGACATTTTCCTAAAGTCATCCGTAAAAAAATTTCCATAGAGCCAGTCATCCTTAATTGTGGCCTATATTTAGAAATATCATAAATTACTATTTTTTATGCTAATTGAAGGATATATTAGAAATATAATTAATTCCACTGTAAATAATTGTAATATTTAAAAATTGTGTAGTAAATTTTAATGCAAAAATACTAAAAATTGCTTTCGTGATTATTATTTTACTATTATTGATATAGTAAAATATTTCACTTGTAAGACGTATCCCTAAATAAGTATAAAATGTTTCATGTTTTTCACTATTACCCTTTTCTCAGATATTTTCACATTTTCTCTGAATATATTCGCGTTCATTTCTTTTTATTTTTCAATTAATTTTTTAAATAAAAAAATGGGTTAATATTTAAAATCTTAAAAAGTAAATTTCAGTGTTTCAAAATTTATTGCAAATTCTATATTTATACTGCAATGATTTTTTAGAGTTTTTTTAGAGAACTGAAGTTGTTGGTATATTTCAGTTAAAAAAATTAGAAACAAATGTATCCGTCTAGGAATTGAAACCTCTTTATCTCACAGTCTCCACTTATTCACAGTGAATAAGTATTGTTCCTCATGAAAATTTGTAGAGATGACTTAGTGATGGGGGGGGGGGGAAGATAAGCACTCTTAACTGTGAGATAACGAGTTCTATTCCTTAGTGACATATTTAATTTTAATATTCATTAAAATACTACATATATCATCATATTATAAGAATTACTGTATTATCAAATATCCCCTAGTAATTGTAAATTACAGCTGGAACAACTAGAAAATTTCTCTTAATCTATTTCAACATAATGTACTAATTCTTATGATTTTATTTTTCTTCAAGTATATACATTTAAATTCTTCAAGCACATACATTTAAATTCGGAGTGATATAAGAAAAAAAAATAAATCGCAATGTAATATTGTACATTAATAAAATAAACTTGGAAATCAAGTAAATTGTACGTCTGTTAAATGTTAATCAATTTTTGCAACGGTATTGCGGGTTCCAAAAACTATGCAAGCATAAAGTAATTGCAGCATAGGAAAACGATTCACCTCGTTAAATACATCGAGCATCACGCATACTTTCGAATAGTGATTTAAAGTGTGTTTATCAACTCGTGCAATACATCTACTCTTCGTGGCACTAAAACCATTATTTAATTTTGTTATCATTATATTATTACGTTATAATTAATACTATCATTTATAACAACACAAAAAGGGATAAAATGTTGCCGTAAACATTAAATCAATTATTCAAATTATCTTTTACAATGAAGTAGGAAGTATGATTACAAGAAATAATTAACTACGCTCGGTTGTGCTTCATTGAGATGAAAACAAGTCGAGAGTTCATGTTTAATAACAAAACATGACATTTCGCGGTAAAACAATTCATTTGCGACGAGCAAGTTGATTTTATGCTTCCAACATATCCAGCTAATCATTTCTATGATTACATATTACCGAAGCTGACAATTTCCTGCATCAATGAAATTAATCAATGCGTACCCTTAAGTTGTGTGCGATTATTCCTTTAAGCAATAAAAACCCTTTTCTCTATACCTTACATTGTACGCATGGATCTGAAAAAATGAACCCTTTTCAAAATAGAAAATTTATCATCTTACAATCCACAAAGGGATACTTGAAAAAAAATAAAAACAACAACAAAAGTTATTATCGTTTTGGTAATTTTTTTAACCTTTGACAGGTTTACAAACTATTCTTATCTACGTTTTTAATTTGTAGCAAGTTTTATTCCTGAATTTCATGTTATATGAACATAGTTTTAATCTAACAGAATATTCTCTTTTTTTCAACATTTTATCTACTTTCAAACAATCTTCTTGGCTTAATTTAATAGCTAAGTTGGTTTAGATTGGCTAGTATTCTTATTTTCGCGTATCTGAATTGAACGCATGCAAAACTGCAACGGTTTATAATTAAAACAACTAATGTTGACAAAAACTTATCCTACAAATAGATGTATATACACGTATAGAAAATAAAAAGAACACAAAAGGTATCTAACGCAATTACTTCATCATTGTTTTTAATTGTACGATTTGCTAATTATCACACTCTTATTCCTAGCAAAGTTGTCATGTAACAAAATTTTTTCTAAATGAAAATTTTCCATTCCGACGTCATGAACATTTTTGCCTCATCTCGTACTTCATCTCACATGTTTCTGGGTCAAATTACATTTATTAAATATAATAATTTCACTTGCAGATCATCGGAATTATTAAAAGACTATTGTTACGTTTAATCTTACCAAGGACATTTAAAATAATTCTTACATGAATTAGACTCGTTCATTCGAGTCACAAAGAAATTTCATTCTTTATCTGAAAAAACGTTGAAGAAATCACGGTAAATCCGTTTTTATATCAAGAGAAAACAATTGAGAATAGATAGACGAGGATGAATCAAACGATTAAAGCCGATGCGAGAGTTTAAGTGAGGATTCCGAATTGAATATCCATAGCTATATATATGCCAACAACGGCGACCGGAGTTGTTTCGACCTCTATTCGATGATGCAACCGCACTTTCGTGCGATTTACAATCGCTTGAGACTCGGTCAAAGAGAGCGAGAGTGGGCAAGTGCGAGCGAACGGTCCGCCGTTTCGACATTTCAGGATGCCGAGGCTCCCTGTGCATCGACTCTCCGCGTGACTTTTTTTCCCCCCCTGAAATTCACGCAGCGCAGGAGAAAGCCAAAGTCTCTCGCTTAACTTTTTATCTTCAATTTTTTTTCCATACCTTCGCGCACGTCGTTGCGATTAGAAAAATCCGAAGCATTTTATTTGTTTCTCGACGATGTTTCCACGCGCAAACAATTTTTAATAATAACGTAATTTGGACCAGCAAAACATGGTCGCTTGAAATTTTCGGCTATAAATGTTTTTTTTTTTTTTTGTATACAATCTTTTTTGGATCATTGAAGACGTTTTCAAAATGTAAAATAACATTGCAAATCAAACATTCCAAACTGTGAATTTTGGGCAATTTGGTAGACAATTTCTATAACTTAACTATTTCTATATATATCGTATTTTAAAAACATTTCATTTTTCATTGCTACAAACAATTTAGGTTCTCCATTCAAATTCATAATTCGGATTATTTATACTCGGCGTGGAAATATTGCGCGTCGTTGAAGAATTAAATTAAATTACCTTCGCAGGGTATAATTTCTCAACATTGAAAATCTTGGAAAATATTTCCGGTCAAACAAAATGTCACTCAGAGGTTGAATACATTTCAAAAATATTACGCACTACTCGACTTTTAAAATGAACTAAATTTTAGACATTGTTTTATCGATTGATTTATGTATTTATATTAGATTCAATAAACGTGTTAAATCTATCAAGTTAATTCCAAATTATTTCTAAATTAACTCTAATCATTTCAACAATAAATTCTGGCTCTCGTTAAAATCCAGCAGGATTGTATAATACTCTGACACAAATTCATCGGCGAGATAAATAACGTTAAATTATTATGGATTAAAGTATGGCATTGACGTTAAAAATGTTACAACTATCTTGCGTTACGTGATGTAAAACGAATCTCCATAAAAATGTCCCATGACATGAAAAAATTAACGTTAAATTCCTTCCATTTTAATCTCGATTCTAAAGTATTATTATGTTGATCACAACCGTCAGACGCAAATTATTAATTCCTTTTCGTAATTATTGCAACAGTGACAAAAGATGCTTTAGAAAAAGTCCTTTTACTTTGGATGAATATTAAAATGAGTACACTCACAAAACTGTATATTTATGATTAATAGAATCTTCTTATGTTTAATAGACTTCCATTTATTATTAAACTAAATTTTTTAAGCTAAGAATAATTCTATTTATGATAAATAGATTGTATTTAATGTAAATAGAAATCCAACTGCACTTTTCTCAGTGTATAATGCCCATTATTACATATTTTCCTCACCTAAGAATACACGTCGCATCATTTATTAATAATATCCTTCGTATCTTCAATTTATTTTGCTTGCAACAGAAACGTATACAAACGAATAACAAGTTTTATAAAATATTTGCAAAAATGCTTTATAAATATTAAAATGTCCACCGTATAATATTTACGTTATATTCAATTTATATTTCAAAATATTGATAAAATGTCATATAAATATTGTAGCTATTAGGGTATCTGCATTATAGTTTTACAATAAATATGTCGCAAGTCAGTTATTATATATACATATATATATATTGAGAATGGTATTTTAAAATAATGCATAAGAAATAGAACAGGATTTCTGTTGGGAATGTGATCGAAAAATATATCGTACGATAAATATATTTATAACAAAGAAAATAACCCCGTGTTTTCTTTAGTTTTATTTTAATATTTACAATAAATTATTTTATTTAATGCATTTTGTACTGCATAAAAGTACTTTACCCCGTAATCGAACACGTTCTTTGAACACATTTTAAATGCATTTATTCTCGCATTTATTTGTATTTCACGCAGATGCTCGCGCATTTCCCACGGAAAGAGCTGCAACTTTATGTTGAGCATTACTTTTTAAGAACACAACATAACCCCAGCAACAAAACAAATAACGTAATGGAATATAATACAATATCGTTAAAGTTATTTTAGTTCTATACAATTTACACACACGTAGAGTAATATTGTATAATCAAGCGGTGTATTTCTTCTTGTTTGGACGGAACATTATGCATATAATGGCAATAGTAACGATAATAACAATTTTACTTTGCACATACTTAAAATGACACAAATGGACAATGTAAAATAATTCCCTTAATAGCAAAAAATATTTTTGGCATATCCTTAAGGACACCTTAAATATATACGAAAGAAATACGTAAATTTTTTTTTAATATCTCAATAATATTTACATAAATTATATATATTTTTAGGATTGGACGTAGAAAAGTTTTTAAAAAATATCTTTCAGATACCTTCGAATATTCTTTGCTACTGGGGTACTTGGGTCAATTGCGAATATTAAATGACTACACTGTTGTCATCCTCAATGATGAACGAATTATTCAAAATATATGCAAGTATTGAAGCAAATAACGGAAATTGGTGCTGAGTACGCAAATTAAGACACTTTCTCAATGACTCATTACTTCGAGTCATCTGTCACGCGATTATATAAATTTACAATTACGAAATTGGAATGTATTATGGAAATTAGACAAAAAGGGTCAAATGGTATTAAAACACACATAGATGCATACAAGCACGCACATACGCACACATAAGCCTTGACAATTTAAATTTATAATTCGACAGTTTCGACACTTTTATCACCTTTTAAATGTCTTTTCTAAAATCAAAAAGCAATCAAAACAACAGTAATGCAAAACGTATATAAAAGTATTGAATATAAATAACATACGTTTATGACCATTCATGACAATTATTGACACATATTTTATTATTAAATTCCTTCCAATTTTATTGCAGGAATAATAATGTAACTTTCAATTAATTCGACTTTGAAGCAAATATTTGTAATAATAATTTTCAATTGCAATCAATTTTCGTCAATATTTCGTCGCTTGGAGATAAGAATTTTGATTATTGAGTAAAATTTAAAAATAATCTGACGACAGAAATAAGTAAATAAATAAATAATATAGGAATGTGCTACAAACAATACTATAATAGCGGTGCTTCGGATTAAAATTCACAATGTACGTCAATCTTTTAATATAAATTGATGTCTGTGATTATTATGTGACGACTCTTATGGTGAAATCTCACTTTTGTTAGAAATAAAAATTATCAGATTCCCGCCAAAAGTTGTATTTGTATTCTTAAAGAGTTATTCTGACGTTAACCATTTAATTACCATGAATGTTGCCTGCCCTGTAAGCTATTTTCATATTATTTTTTATAAGCACAACAAATGTTTCCATATATTACACTTTTTTGCTTAAAAATTAGTAGTGAAGATAATTGCATAAAAATTTGATAGGATGTTCTGTAAAAGTGAGAGATTCGTTGGATATATTGTATTTGTCAAATCTAACTTTATTTTTTATTAATTATCGTTTTTTGAAACTTGTCTGTTGTCACGTCTTTCTTTGTATCGCGATATATTTATTAAATTTGCAAAATTAAAATTACATTTTGACAAATGAAGTATACCCAACAATTTTCTCACTTTTACATTGCATTATTCTGTTCACTAATTAACCCTGGGTACCATTTTATCCTAATACTGCATTCAATCAAGTTGAGCTATCTTTTTGCTTAATCATTTATAAAAACGTGCATTGACGGGAAACTGAAAATTAAAACTATTAATTCAACAAATGAATTTTTCACACTAAAGATAGTACCAATTTTTTATGAACAAAATTTGTTCTAAAAAATATACTTTTTGCAATTCAATAAAACTTTTACTAATCACATTTTTACTTTTACTACTTTTTCTTTTTTTTTTCTTTTTTTAATTATTTTGATTTCCTTTTTAATTTTCGACTACTTGTTCAATCATTTTCATTGAATATCAAAATTTAAAGTAGTTTGATTATGCAAAATAAAGAAATACTTTTATAAGTAAGCAGTAAATGGCTCGGAGGAAATCAATTGTCGTAATGAATCAAGGTACTGAATTTCGTTTTGAAGGGCATGGTCCAAGAGTAAACCATATAAATAAGAAAACTATAAAATAGTATTCGAACGCAAAGATCAGCGACGTACAAGTAGGAAAAGACACGTCGCGCTTTCGGCAAAGTCGATTCGTCGTCTTTCAAACAATATTTCCGCGTACCCAAAATGTAGGCCAAAATATATTCGTCCCAGTTGATCGCTTTTGTGTCCATAAAGAAGGTACTTTTATCCGTGCCCGTTAAGCTCCGTTGTAAATTCTTCATTGCATCATTTCTAAAATTATAGATTTTTTTATTAATGTTTCAATTTCACCTTTATGGAAAGAAAATATGAAATATGTTCAAAACATAAGATGTAAACAAACACGCTTTCATTTTTAAATAATAAGATGAAAATGTATCGCGATTATCTAATACAAATCGTATCCCGATTTTTCCTCCTCTTGTTTTCGTACTTTTCTCCAATTAATATTTTATTAAAAAAAAAATATGTGGGTGATGGGTGACTTAAAGGGAATATAGCAAAATTCAAGTCTTTTTATATCAATTTAGCGATAATTCCAAAGCTTAAATAAATTTTACCTATAAAATAGTAAAAATGGTAATCTTAAAAGCAATTTATGGTGTTTCTGTATTAAAAGTTAATATATAATTTTTAAATTTTACCATTATTTACAATGGAAACAATGATTTTTCCAATTTAAGCTTAAATCGGTATAAAACTAATATTTTTTAGTGTAGGAATATGAAAGTTATAATAAGATTAAAGTATTTTATGATTACAATAATTTATAAAAATAACAGTTTTGTTATATTCAAATAATACATATATTCATTCCCAGTAAATGAGAAATTATTAAAAATTAATCAAATTCACAAATCTTTATTGAAACTTATTTAAATTTATAGAACATTTTAGAAATATGATACACTTTAAACAATTTCAACAATAAATTATTAAGAATTTTAGAAATATGACATTGATTAATAAGTTTTAATACACGTTTGTGCATTTGAATAACTTTTAATAATTTCTCATTTACTGGGTTCCAACGCATCGATTATTTGTATGTAATAAATGTTGTAAAAGTTGTATAAAAAGGCATCAGGAGCTTACTTAAAAATCCATTGCTTAGTAGTATAATATTGCAACAATTCCAAACCAACCGTAATTCTTCCTTGTAATTTCACTAAAAATGGCTTATTTCCTGATACAAAAATTAACGCGTCCAATAAGTAAGCCGGGATAAGGTGGAATAAGAAAACGCAAACCCAATGAATTATTTTTGATGATGTAAATCCACCTCCTGGATACCATAGTGGACCTGTTAAATAATTAGTAACAAATTAATAAGTGTATCATTAATGTTAACAATTTATTATATACTTTACACATATATTTGTTTATACAAATTTGTTATAGTTGGTGTGTTTTACTATAAAATTTACTGTGTTGGCATAGTAATTTTTCCTATATTGTACAATCGTCTTTACTTTAAGGTCCCAGAACAGTAATTCTTAATGTTTTTTTTTTTTTTTTTTTGTAAGACTAGAGTGAAAAATGACGAAGAAAAAAGTCAGCTGTAAAGTGATATGCAATTTGCACGCAAAACAATGAAGGACTTGCGATGCCAATGAAAGTTAATTAATTCGATCAATTATTCAATTTTGTAATTTGGAATGATATATCATCGATATGAATCATTTCACTTAGCCTTTGTTATCTTCTGCATTATTATACGCAGGTGTATTAATGGCTGTGCATACTGACATGGTGATGAAATATAAATAGTTCCTAAGGTGACTTTTATAAAGAAAAATCAAGTGGAATTTTGTTAATAATTATTACAAAATGAATAAAAATTAAAATCTAATGTCAATCGGCCATCTATTTTTCGATGATAGGCTCTACTTTGCGAGTATTTCGGTACCATAAAAGTATCTTGTGCAATAATAATCGCTCATTGTAATAACAAATTCCAGTTGGTAACGAATTCGCGGTCTTCCATTTATCTGATACCGGTAAATCATTCGAAATGTCCGGTACGTTCTGGAGAGTGTACGCGACAAGCATAATGCAAAAGAGTTGATTGAACCTGAGAAGGGGTATTTGAGTGCGTGCCGTCTGCCAGACTCGAGTGCGTAGCCCCAGGAGATGGGGTTCTCGCCGCTCTCGGTGACGTTCATAAAGATGGGCTTGGAGGGCTTGGAAATGCCCACCTTCCAAGCGAGAGCGATTGTCGCGTTTACGGCCATGTCGCAGGGGATTATGTCGGTCAGGTAGTTCGGGTTGCATAACATCGAACGAATAACTCCCTTTCCGGCGCCAATCATTAAACCAGTGGGTCCGTTCATGTTATCGACCCAACCAGGCATCGGTTCCTTCCACGATGCGGACACTGCAAACGAAAGGGATAGTCAGAAATATTAAAATAATAATAAAAGAGAGGAAATTAAAAAAAGGAATGTTATAAAAAGAAGAAATTTTATTTTTTGTGAAAATAATATATTATTCACCAAGGATGGAACGACAGCAATTCTAGACAAGTGCGATGTTTAAATTCAAAGACATTTATAAAAAAGTTTTGGAAATATTATTAAGAATACTTCGTTGTATTAGGATTGAATTTACAAAATTTTGGACTTATGTATGACGAAGACAGAAGTGTTCTTTTAGGCGGCGGCATAGTAGAGTAGGGTTAAAGCGCGTGATTGGTAACTGCGAGATTTAGGGTTCTATTCCTCGACAACATTTCTTTCTAATATTTTTATTAGCATACATCTTACAACATTTACTATATCACGTTAATAAGGAACTAATGGATGAAAATTAATTATTCTTTAATGAGATTGTGCGAAAAATTCTAAATGTTAATATGTTCGTGCTGATTATTATTATTTATGATGAAAACAAAAAAAAAGTATTGTAGATTAGTCGGTTAAAAAAAATTTTGTAAATTTCATAGTTAATGAATCATAAGAAATGACTTGCGTAGATGCCCGACACATTTTACTGTACACCGAGAAAAATAAATAGCATATTTAGCAATAAATCCTGGAATACTGAACCTATACGTTCTTTGTATGTGTATCACTTATAATTTTTGGGAATTTTTTCTATACACATTGTATAGTATTCTATG
>JABFPN010003727.1:0-17145 GCA_022817305.1 Leptoteleia sp. ZL-2020
TTTTTTACATTGCACCAATCCCCCCCCCCCCCTCCCCACACCCTCGTCCCGGCCGCCGAATCGATGCGCGGGCTAGAGCTACGTGTATCGCGATGCACGCCGCTGGAAAAGGAGAAGCGATCTTGCGAACGTCGTGAACATCCCGGGGCCGATGTTGAACGATGATACGATTGTTACGAAAATGTAAATTTCAAGTGCAACGACGGTCCCCTTTTTCGCGGCAGTTTGCCACCGCGCGTTACACCTACGTTCTCTATCCCCTCCCCTCTCCCCGCCGCGACCGAGCAGATCCCCGCAAAAATATGTACCGGCACAGTTTTTATTCCGTAAATCATTGCCGACCGATGCGCGCGTTTATACCACACGGGCGTCATGTATTTTATGGACTCGCGTTTGATGCATTACGGGACGCGCGCCAGTCCGTTTTCCATTGGAAAGTCGGAACCTCTGATCTCGGCGACCACTCGCATGTAAACGAAATTTAAATGTCGACATTGATTCAATGGCCGCGGGCATTTTCGACACGCACTTCAAAATCAAACTTTCCGGGATGCTTTTGTTCGGAATTAGCTACAGGTTCTCCCTGGGTTATGGCTCCTCGCGACGCTACCGACACACTTAAATATTTTAACCCATCATTAACGATCGCGGACTAATGGTCCGTGACAAATTCGAAATGTTGGAAAAAGTTTTGATTAAACATTCATTTCCGACTTCATCTTCCGTGACCGACGAGGAAAATTGTGTCGACAACAAATTAAATAAACATCGAGGGGACTTGCATGTAAATACAAACATGGTATTAAATTAGACTCGGGTGGATGAAAAAAAAGACTGGCTATTTTGGAGCAACTGTCGTAAATAGGAGCATTGTAGAGTTGAAAACGTTTCACACTTCAGGCACATTCTTAATAATAAAAAAAAAAACTACTTTTTTTTCAAGAAATTGTCGTCACTAAATATGTCTAATCTTGTTTGAACATAATATATGGTGTCCGGAGAAATTGTTGGTCATGATCTACTGAAGTTGTTCACACCACGCTTCTTCTTCTTATTTTTCATATAAAGAAACTGTGTTTGACATTCCGCTGAAAAATGATGTACACCTATGGACCTGGCTGACAAAACACAACATGGTGGGAATATGCTACTTGCACATCACGATGTGATCTAGCAGTTTTCTAATGATTGAATGCTTTTTAAACTCTCACCTGAAGCGATACGATTTACAATTCTTGGCCAATCACAATGGAACGACGAGTTATTTCAATGGCACGTTAATCTGTTGACGAGCGATTTGTTTATTGTCAACTGCAGTGCCATGCAACGAACGAACGGTTGGAAAAAAGTACCTTCCGGTGAATATCATCGGAGGTTAAATTCAACGCGATGTAAAATATTCTTCCAGTTATTATATGTCTGGAAGAAAAGTCAATTATGGACAATACCACCTTTTCCCATGCAACCAATGCATTTTTAATTGCACCGAGAGAAAGAAATTGAAAAAAATTGAAAATTTTGAAAGTATAAAAAAATTGATTGAAATATATGAAAACTTATTTCAAGAATCTTAAACTTGTTCAACGTATTTAAGTAGGTGACATTCATAAATTTCCCATCATAAAAGTTATTTATTTTTATAATTTTCTTTCAATGTTCAGGACATGTTTATTCTCCACACAAGTAATTTATTGAATAGAAATTAAATTGATGTTTCATTGAAAATAAATTGAGAATACTGAAACGTCAAAGTCATTGTTTGCGATTTTAACATCTAAACCGCGGACATTTTGTCGATGAATTAGTTGCTACAACGAAAGGTCATGTTTGTCTGTAAATTTTACAATCGTTTACGCACTAGGAGATCACAAGCTCAATCATTTAATGCGCGACAATGACAAGTTTGCGATTCGAGCATGCTAAACGTCGCACCTGATCGGCATTAACATTCGACATAAACTTAAGAGATTGACAGCGTAATAGGACAATAATAGGATTCCGCGTGGGGAGAAATTGCATAACCAGATTTAATCGATAATGCGTGGCAGCTCGATATCTAACTGCTGTCAACTGGGCGCCATTTTAATGAATTCGATGTTGAAATAGCCAACAGTATTATACTAATACCAACAGTATCGTGAGATGAGAATTGCGTTTAGTTTTATTTACGAAATTAACGCTATAAGGGGATTTTAATATAGTTTAATTAAATACTTTAAAAGATATATCACAAATTACTATTTTTTGTCATCAATTTAAGGATATATTGGAAAAGTAATGATTTCTACTGTTAATAATAGTAAAACTTAAAAGTCATATAGTAAATATTAGTATAAAAGTACTAGAAATTGCTTTGATAATTATCATTTTTACGATTTTTAATAGTAAAACTTTTCACTCTTCAGAGATATCCTCAAATAAAACTCTTTATTTCATGCTTTGCAACATGAAAAATTCAAAAAACAAGTTATCAATCCCACCGCGCAGATTCGCGAAATCGATCAATCCTCGCCAAATGTTTGCGATAAGATGGCGTAGATGAGTTTGTTACAAGGCGGCGCTCGGGTCATTTGTCATCGTATTCCACGAGTTCGGGACACGTGCGGGTCATTATTGCGTCGAGTTCATGACGGGGGGGGATTCACCGCCCCCTCGCCCCTCGCTGCGCGATGTATCGGTCGCGCCGATCTAAAATCATCGGACAATGAGCGCTAACTGGATAACTGGCGAGGGTTCCTTATCGCGCGCCACGAAAGATAAGAGTATCTCCCTTCATATTACATTATATAGCCTTCGCAGAATAATGTATCTACTTGCCATCCCGTAGTGGCGCTCCAAAATGACTACATTCAGATGGTAATGCGTGCGGCGATATTGCCTGCGACTAGGGCCAAGTGCGATTAACAATTTGGGTAACTGCCCCGGACCAACACTTTGCGAATATCAGTATCCCTTGTATTATTTCAGGGCGACGTGGAATCGCCGCTGCGGAAGGAGTAGGAAGTGGAAAAATGTTGACATGGGTTGGGGTGGATAATGAACAGATAAAGGGATGTGGGTTTCTAGACGCTTCTTGCCCGGATTAGAGCATTTAGTTAAAATTCCCAGAAACTGCGATTTCAATCATTCTATTTCTACTTGATAAATAAATTAACAGATTGTGTCTTGAATTATGTAACATGGCCTAAATGATCGGTCGACCATTCGAGTTCAAATATGCTTTAACTATTTCATATAATAAACTACAAAAATCACGTATGGACACATATTTCTCTTAATTCATACATGGCTTCATATGGTATCTATAATTTCCTTTTAATGAAATCAATTATTACCATGTATGGCCATATGTGAATTGAGATAGAAATTATATGTCCATATATATTTCGTTTTTACTAGGGACGCCTTCGTGGTTTAGGTTATCCCCTAATTTTGGATTAAATGGTGTAGAGGGCAGCAGCTACCAACGCCACCGCCACTACCACCACCAGCACCGAACTTAACCTTAAACCCTCGACGAAAATGAAACCCCGCGGCATTTTATTACGCGGTCTTTAATATCACGCACGCGCGATCACCCGGGAGTCGTTACCCGGTGAGATTGCCAGGGTGACTTTTCATTAAAGTCATATTTCGTTATAATCTTGGCCGACACCCCTCCGTCCTGGCGAGCCCTGACATATTAATTGCCTCATTGCGCAGATTGCGCGTGTTTGTATGCGAAATTTTTGCGGACCAGGGAATTAATTAAAGTTCGCCGGCGAGTTGCCGGAGTTGAATTCTTTTCCCCCTTTTTTTTTCTTCCTTCTTCTTCTTTTACGCGCCATTCGCGCAGGCTCTAATTGAACGCTTGTTCCTCAATTATGAAATTTGACGTGGGGCACCAGGGGGGGGAAAACAAGGGAGCGTTTATCGGTGTTGCGTTTGAAAAGTGAATACCACGGGAGGTGTTAAACGGGCCCCGGGAGAGCTCGTTAGAATTTTTCCGCGGGTGCTAAACGCGCGAGACAATGCTGCCCTCTGTTGGTGGCAGCGCGCTAACGAGACGACCGAACAGCGTGGGCCCCGTCAATTGTTTCGACAAACACGAAACAATGAACAGTAGCCGGACCGATACTAATGGCCGGTTTCGAGCCAACTCCGCGGTTACCCTAACTGCCTAACGCAGCAATTGGGTAAGGAAGAAAGAGACCGGTGCCGAGAGCGGCCTTTTCTTTCAAGAAAAGCCTTGTGAAATTCTTGACTTATCGTGCGATTCCAACATCGGTTCCCAATCGCTCTTTACCTTTTAGTTCTCGCGAGGACGTTCAATTAGTGAGAAAAATTCGTCGTTTATCTCTTTATCGGCACGATGAGACATGTGCGTGTCTTTGTTTTTCTAATGCGGTTAGAAAAGGACGCCTCCATGTTAGAGAATTTGAAAGCTTAGGCTGAGGTTATGTTAAGTAACTAATATTATGTTGACGTTTTATTTAAAGGAAGAATTTCAATAAGAATTTTTATTAGCTGTTTGCTTCAATGAATTACAGGTAAACGCACCGGGATAAAGAGAAAAAGAGAAGCTTGATATGGTTGATTAATCCAAGATTTATAAAATACTTATAGAATATTTTATAAATATTAAAATGTCTACCATATAATATTTATGTTATATTACATTTATATTTCAAAATATTTATAAAATATTTTTATTTTTTGAAGAAAATATTCATAAAATATTTAATATGATGTGTTATTAGGGCATATGTTCTCTTTCAATCCATATTAAACATAACTTTTAATGAATTCGAATTAATTATTTTGACATTGGCCTCCTCTTTTTCGTTCGATTGAGCGCTTTCCAAATTTTTCAGCATCAATCCCGGGGACAATTTGTGGAAAAATGTATCAAAATAGTACGTCATTTGGGAGTCCCGCACAATGCGGTGGAGTTTGCGACTAGATCAATTTTTTGGGTTAACGTTCGATCGTGAACGATGCTATCGTGCATTAGGGGAAAGAGACAGGAAAAAGGAGAGAAGGGCGATGAGATCGGCGAAAGAAGACGTATGAAATTCTGCCGGCTTCTGATCGGTTTTCTACAGCGCACGGAGTAGAATATATTGGATTCTGGTAGTCAATAGAGGCATTTAGGGGTGGCGACGCGCAGTCAGAGGCAGGGCGTTTTATCACGGCCCTTGATATACTGGGCGGGCGCCCGTTAGAGGGGTTAATCTCTCACGCTCGGTTAGCTCTTATTTCTAACCTCACGCTCTCCTTTCCCGCTCCGCTGTTTAACAATACCGTCTCTCTTTTCAATTGTAGTCCGCGTCCGAAAACAAAATGGAAATTGGTTTTCGCAGTTCTCCTCGCTAAGCAAAAACTGGCCGATAAATGTGTAAAGTTTCGATTGACCTTTAAATAAAGGACCGTTGGCTTTTTGTTGGGCCAAATAATATATTGGAACGGTGATTTCGTCGGAATGTTAATCAATTTAACAGAATAATAGTGTCAATGTGTTCGTATGTGTTAATCTTACTGACATTCTTAGTAAACTGGTTATATATTTGCAAAAATGGGAAAATTACTATCTTAAGTTAGTAAAACGTATCTGTGTGTTAAAGATAATAAAAAGGCTAATATTTTTTGCTAACTTAGGATAGTAATTTTTCAACTTCTTCAAGTGTATGACCAGTTTACTGTCAATGTCAGTAATTTTTATTAATCTTTTATCTCCGTGTATATGTCACATGTATGATTCCTTTCGCGAATTAAATTTCGAAATTTCACCCTTAAATTGAAATGTTTTAACATCACTTAGACCTTATTTGAGATGAAAAATCAAGCCATTGAAATGTAATAAGATTGGCTCGGATTTGTTTGAGTTGGACGAACAATAATTCTACTGATATTTTTCAAGTATTTATAATTTCTGTAACACGATATTAAGGTAATAATCGTAAGGCTGATCCGAGTTGGATTTCGAGCAAACAAGGGAACTCCGCATGGGTAATACCTAAACACCCCTAATAGCTTCGTAAACAGAGACGGCGCGTTTTGAAGCGAAGGCGACTTCTTTTTGTGGTCGATGATACTACTTCAAATCCTGAAAAGCCATTGGGATTTGCCTTGTAAACGGATAAGGTTTAGTCGATGATTTTTCAAACGACTTCGACTCGTATCGATGAAATATTATTATTTGGTCAGTTGGGATGGCCAGGGCGGAAATGCAAGGTGGTAAATGTCTCAATTCGAGTGTACCGTTTCTGGGGTAATCCGAAATCGGATAGGGGCTTTTAAGATCGGTGTAAATTGTTTGATAGCTGCAAACAACAGTGAAATTAAGTGATTTTCAGTTATTGGAGCAGTCGATAAATTGATAGTGTCGTTCGAGTAAACATTGGTAGAAATATTTCTTTGACATCTCACAGGGTCTGTTGGATGGTAGCATTAAACTGAACCCTGAGAACATTGTTGTGAAACTGATGGCTAATTTAGGTTCATCCCTCCCCCCCTTCCGAGTCACCATTTTTTGAATTTTTTAGAGACATTCTACTTTGTCAAGTTAAATCTAACAGGTTATACTTCTCCAATGTAGTCAGCATAATGCACACAATTATTTTTATTATTGTATCAATAAATTAGATTCAGTAAATGAAAATTTTACAATGTTCTTTTTTGCAATGTTGTAACCAGCGTGAAAAAGTACCTCGATTTAATGTATACAAAAGTAATTGGGAAGGGAGGGAACTTGTGGTAAAGATATAAAATGTAATATTGTTGAAAAGATATTATTAATGTTATATTTTGTTATATTCATTTATATCATACATAGGAAATACATTAATCCACGTTCATATAGTATCATTAAAATGAAATTATGACTAACGTATAACAATTTTAGTCGAGTTATATATTTTAAAGTTTAACACATATGATGTGTCATTAGTCACAAAGGATTGTTAACAAAACAATTGCAATAGAGACTATTTTAAACAATACGAATTCATTTGTTTAAAATATTAATTAGTGCATACAAATTTATCAGTAAATTGATAAATTTTACAGTGAAGTTGTGTTTAAGGAATTAAATAAGTTTTTAAATGAAAAATGACCGATATCATAAGAGACTTATAAATTCGTAAATTTTGAAAGATAAACAATTTTGATCGATAACAATGGAGTTCTTTCCATTCCCATTCAAACATCTTGGATATGTAGAAGTTCAAGATGAACTGGACATAATGAAAATCATGTAAGTACTTTATATATTTATTTATTTAATAATATGTTATTTGACAAAATTTTTAATATTTCAAGGTTAAATATCAATATTGTCTAAACGAATGTAGAATATTGAAATTTTTTGTTTTATATATTAAATGTATATTTTTTTTCCAGTTTATCAGATGAACACTTGCTGATTCTGAACTGTACGTGTTTAATACTTACAATGACTAAAATGAGCCTACTGGCAACGAAAAAGAACATTCTAGACACTTGTTTAGCATTTTTTATTGCGTCTTATTTCATTGGCGTCACTGGATTGTCCATAAGCAAACTTGGATTATTGGAAAACACTAATTTCTGTTCATATTGGGGTAAGTATAGCAATAAATAACAATATTAATAAAATATTGGATATTTTGTCTTCATGTACACAGGTTTAATTAATTTTTTACAGGATACGTAACACTGTACTTTTTACAATCCGTGTTCTGCTGGACACTTGTATTAAATTTTCATTTAATCAAAGCCCTCAGGTAAAACAATTTTCTCAATTTAAATTCAACTATTGAAAACAACATTGTTTTCGTACGAATGGTATATTCATGATACAATTATAATCTAATTTTTAGGGTGCTTAAACAAAAGATTAACGAAAAGAAATCAGAAACGGTACAAGATGTACCAGGTTATATACTATTTTGTTTTGGCTGGGGAATGCCTCTTTTTTCAATACTCGATCTCCTATCATTTCAGTTTTCTGAATCTTGGGTAATCTACTCAGGCAAACCAATTGACATTTGTTGGTTCACTACGTATACTGGCACGTTTAACGAAACCATGTTTGGTAATAATTTACTGCAAATACGTGTACTACCATTTTATCATGGTGAAATGCCACGATAATTATGATAATCTATATTTTTTAGCAACACCAAAAATGGAGCGGAGGTTTTTTGAAATCATTCAATTTAATGCATTCCTGGCGTTCCTTTTGATAATGACTTTCTTATTTTTAATTTATTCTTCGTATTTATTAATTTCACTGTACTTTAATAAAAAGTCAAGGAAAGTTTATTCCCAATGCAGATATTTTAAACACCAGTAAGTAACATACGTGCGGTATTATTTATAAATTGAAATTCGTATGTTTTCACGAGTCTAACAGCTTATCCGTTTTGTCAATAATAAAACTTGTTCAGCTTCGATAATTATCTATTTTTAATAAAATATTGATTCATCAATTTTAAACGACTATTCATGAACTTGTAAACTCGTGAATTTGACTACTTTTAATCATATATCTATTCTTATATTTTTATTTACTTATTTATTTTTTGAAGTAAAACTTTTTATGGGAGAATATTTACACCTCTGACCAATTTCAGACGTGACAAAACGGCAAAGTTTGACTTATTTATGTTTAATTTAAATCCAAAGATTAATAATTAATTCCTTTTTGCAGTTTCATAAGCCAGATGTTGCTATTTGGAACGATACAATTTTCTTGGCTGTTTTTGACAATAATCAAAATTGCCGCTGATATCACCGAAATGGATTTGTTCAATTACCTTTATGAAATAAGTTACGATGTCGTCATGTTCCATGGTATAACCATTTTTCTAATCTCGTGTGTGATTGATGTAATGAAGTCTAAACGGCGAAGCAAAACTTTCCGATGGAAATCTATTTTTAAAGCTAAACCTAAATTTGACGAATTTGGTGATGATAATCCCAATGTTATAAAAATGCGACGCCTGGCAAGATAAATCTGCTGAAGGCAGCCAAATTCACATGAACCTCTAATCGCCGTCTAATCAGCTGATTTCCGTCTTCTAAGCAGGACAGAAACAGCTCAGTTTCCGTGGTCTCGTTACAAAAAACACTTGAATGAACAATACCGTGTTGTAACAATCCTAATAAGAAATGAGTCACTGGTCCAGTACTGGTATAAAGCTGGTACCAAAATTACTGCCAAAATAAGAAAGATTAAAAAAAAAAATTATAATCTTTCTCGTAATTCGAGGACCTAAGTTTGACAATTCTAAATATTAAATATAAAATAAATAAATACAGTAAAATCACTTATAAATTGAGTTTGACAGTTATAATTTCCATAAAAATAAAAGGAAATATATTTTATAACACTTATTAAATATCAAAACAGTTATGAACCCTGTTTTTTCGTATACTTTTGTTGATAATCGAGCCCGAATCACTACTGGCAAACTAATCAAAAGCAAACAAATAAATTAATAATAATCCTGTAATTTTTTCTTTCGAAAATCTTTATTTTCCCAACTCCATTAAAACCTCCCAAACAAAACCGTCACGGTTAACTTTTCCATGGATAAAAATCTTTAAAAAAGAAAAAAAAAATAATAAATCCATTCAATTGAGGAGGAGATATTTTCAAATTCGAATTCGTGGCAATAAAAAGTGTCCCGAAGGGTGGCGCGTAAAATACAAAGGGACGTGGAAGGGGGGGAGGAGGTGCCGGGGGAGAAAAAATAATTTGTCTTGCAACGAAGTCCGTTCGATCGGCCGCGGGACGTTGGCCAGATATAAAACGAAATCCGGAAGTTGAAAACGGTCGAGCTCTGGGTACTCAATTCGAGATTCGCCGGAAATACAGGCGGAGGAGGCGTGCGCGCGCGCGCGCGCGAAGGGGTTGGCCAGATAAAGGGCACTTTATCTGGCAAAATAACGCGCTCGCGAGCCGGGGAGTTTTTTGCTGAACGCGTGCGCGCTCGCGCGCTATCCGCCACGAATCTTTCAATAAAAAAATTTTGTAGCCCCGCGGCGTCGGCGCCATTTTGCGAGTTTAAATGGAAATCCGCCGAGAGCGAGGGTGTACCCCGAGGTAGGGGGGGTGGGTGGGGTGGGCCGTGACGTCGGTGCCGGAGGACGGCCGACGAGAGAGGCACTCTTAGCATGCAAATTAAAGTACTGCCATTTGAATGCGAATAAAACGTCGTCGCAGCCGAGCCCAGCAAGGGCGCCAGGGGCGCCAGGGGCGGCGGCTGACGGATCGCCCAGCCAGCGGTGCTTACGTGGCCGCCGCGTCAATCTGACCCCCCCGCACCCCCGTCGATGTCCTTGCAACATCGGGTTGGTTAAAAATGCTTTTATTCGATCAACAACAACAAAGCATTTATGAATTGTGCACTGAGGGAAAAGAGTCCACAGATTAATTTTTGTAATAACTAGAATTCTGGTAGATTATTTAATTAATTTGGTAGATTAATCATATTATGGCTTAAATTAGCTAACTGGGACTAAAATTTTATGGGAAATGACAAAACATTATGCAACTGAATTTTGGTAACATGATATGTTGACCAATTGTCATCTCACTAATGTCAATTATTCCATTTGAATATCGAGTCAAATCAATATAAATATATAGTTGTCTATTTTTTCCAGTGTTGATATTAAATGTTGGACGTTAATCTTGAATGGGACACGAATTAATTAATACACATTTGTTTAAAAGTTCTCTCTCGCCGATAACGCGAGACATTACATAAATACATATAATCTAAATGATAAATCGTAAACGAACATTTTTCATGCGTATAAATGGGAGCCCACTTTTTACCCCCGTTATTACATCGGGCGTCTCTTAAAACGTCGCGATCTTCGCGGACAGTTATGAAATTTCTTTAGAATTATTCGAGTCGCCCAAAGTTCGCAACTCACCGGAGAATAAGAAATAATATATTTCTCGTAACCGTGGAGGGGCGAGGGGGGAGGCAGGTACTTCGTTTGCGGGCGAGCGCATTCCGGATCACCCTCCTCTTCGGGATTTAATACAGTTTTATGAAGAGCGTCGTGAAAACTCTTAATTGTCACCGAGCGGAGGAGAAATTACGCCGGTTTTAAAAAGCGCCAGACCATTCGAAACGAATAAACGCCGTCAAAAAGTCCTCTTTATTTATTTCGGCGGAGATCCGCTTGTTTTATTCCAATCCGCCTCGTTCAATATTGCGAGGCACGATAAAAAAGAAAAATTCCTTTTAATTATTAATATCGCGGCACCCCCCTCCCCTCCGCCTCTCGCCCCATTTTATTGCAGTTTGAGATTGCGAAAGATCAGAAATGTATTACCCGTATAAGGGTATTGACGGGATGAAAACTTTGGGAAGTAGGAATTAGGTTCAGAAAAAGAACCTTCGATGAACAATGAAAAAAAATCTGGAACAGGTAGAATTTTATTCAGCTTTGGATGGATAGAAATCAGGCAAACGTTACACTGAGAAAAAAGTATTGGTAAAATTTAAAACATTTCATATTCATTTAGGGATAACTTTGAAAAATGAAGTATTCTCCTATTAATGATAGTAAATGTGATAATCATAAAAGCAATTTTTACTATTTTTGTATTAAAAGCTACTGCATAGCTTTTAAATTTTACCATTATTTATATATGGTTTTATTTCCAGTGCATTTTTGTATCTTTTATTTTAATAGCATTTCACTTTCCAATTTCATACTAAATTTAACAACAAATCATCGGCAATTTATTTTACTATTCACCATGGCTCCTTCACAATTTTAAGCCGTACACAATGATTTTCCGGTCATTTTCAGTTCTCCAATGTCCGGCCTAATTTGATGCATTTAGATATAGAATAGCCCGTGGAAAAGGGGAAGAAAGACACTTGTTAAAATAAGTTGGGCGGTGGAAGGAGTGGAAATCCTTTAGTGAACGATGACTGTCGATTGCGATCGCGATCTTGTACATATATCGTTACACAATAAAGTGAATTTTAACATAATAAACGATCGCTAGATGCTATCCCACTATTCCCCCATTCAGTCAGGAAACAAACTCCGTAACGTCCCACGAGAACGTGATAACTCCTTTAATATAAACTCCATTTGGCTCCTTGGCGTTCCTTCTTTGTCCTACGGAACTTTTTTCATCCCGCTCCACATCCGGTTGCGCCCTTTCCGACCTCGGACCTCTCGCTCCCTCCCGGCTGCGAACCCTTCCGCCCTCCCGTCGGCACGATGCTATTTTCGTTTCGTTATCGAGTCCAATTCCGTGCCGAAGATATCCGGGCGACGATAAGGAGGAATTTAAATAAGTCGAATCAATATTCAAATCCGATTTCTTCTCGGCTCCGATCTCTTCCCCCCGCTTTTACGGTTTCGTTTATTTTAAAAGGCTCGTTTTCTGCGAACGACCCGATCGCGCCCGAATCCCTTTTTCCGCGCCGCGCCGATTGATATCCGCGATTGGCAATGCGAATAGGCGCGCGCGCGCGCGCTCCGTGTCTTATGTTAACACGGAAGATCCTGATATTCTAATGCGCCGGAAGGGCGACCCGGTCGTTTTATGATTTCGATAAATAGAGTTTTAGCTTCGGCTCGACTAATGCAGCCGACTTTTTGGAAACGCTTCGCCAGATGAAGTCGCCAATTTTTCATTGGCCCCGAGGTGGCACTGCGAAATCACTGTCAAAGATAAGATTTGGAGGAAATTTTAATCGACTGTGGGAGTGGTTTGGGGGAGGAGGCGAAAAATTAGCAAAAAGCTTGTTTTTATATTCCTTTAATTTAAACTACTCTACACCAAACAAAAAAGGTAATAGTAAAGTTTATAATAATTTTATATTAATTTAGAGATACCTTCCAAAAATGAAGTATTCTCCCATCAATCATTTTTCACTAAATTAAACACCAAAAGTTTCCTTTTATTAACTGTTCGAATGATTTTCACAGTAAGAGTAATTTTTACAGCAGCAATAAAGATTCACAAATAATTACAAAAATCTAGCCGAACATAAATCTCTTACATTTCCATATCAACTCTAATGAAACCATTTAAAGTTACAAAATTAATAATCGATCAAATTCCGAAACAAGTCGGCTTAATTTGAAACCAAATAAAGGGCACAATAAGAGGCGGGTTTTATTATATCTTTGACAAAAAGTAACGGACATTATTTTTTTCCTTTCAAGGAGCTAACTGTACGATCATTAATCAATATACCAAGTACATTTGGCTTTTTTTTTATTGTAATTCACGGCAAAGCGTCTTATTCAAAGATGAAACCCGATAATGATTGATGAGTGTGAGCACATTCGGTGTGTATCGAGAATGAATTTCACACTTTTTCCACGAATAAATGCATACTGCCGCGCGACAATTTAGCGTAATATCGCAATTTCTGTGCAGTCGCGTTGATATTCCGCCGCGGAAAACACAAGGCAGAAGTATACAAAGTACGCCCCGGGAGCGATCAGCGGATATGAAAAATATGACCGACCGATGGTCATCTCACAAATCCCAGGCTTATGCCGTTTTTCCTGGATGAAATTCATGAAACAGCCAGGTTTATGGATAATGACAGATATGCGAATCTATAAATCCGAACGAGAAGAATCGACAATATTCGAGTATTGTAAGAACGCTGTAAAATTGAAAATTATTGCGAACAACACTTTAAGTACATCGGTGAGTTATTCTTCGAAGATGAACAAAAAAAAAAATACAACTGTCTTACATTTATGTTGGAATAGATATTTTTTTTATTGAAAATAAGTAACACAGGAAGAGAAATTCTATACGAAATTACTATATATTATAGTAATACTGGTATAAACCCAAGTAGAAATTGAATCAGGTTTGCCCCAAGTATATTAGGGCCAATAGTTCTGGTCAGAATTATGGCTAAGCCTAATAGGGGCGTTCATCTCAGGACCGTAAAATGATTAATTTAAAGGGAAAAAGTAAATTAGAATAATAGTGATCATAAATAAACTGCGGAACCTGGGGAAGGCAAAATAAAATTTCACAATAATGGATGTCGTGAAAGGAGAAATTAACTTATAATCCGCATTAATATCAAAGCCGTACCGTGAAACTGTACATAACATGATTATGATTGTTGCCATAAAAAATTTGTCATTAACATACTTTTTCGGACGATCAAACGAGCGCGGAGACAAAGGACCAATAAAGGGCCCGAAGAAATTAATAGCCGAAATTTATCGGAGCGATGATTGTGAAAATTTACTTTGACCCCTCAAATTTATAGCCTTGTTTCTTTTTTTTCTTCTTCTTCTTTTTTTTTGCTTACAAATTTGAGGGAAAAAAAAGGAGAATGATTCTTTGTCAAATGGTTTTATTGTGAAAATTAGTACGTATGACGAAACGGTGCGTGGAGGATGTTTAATGAATGAACTCAGGTGTCGGAGGGATTACCGGTGATTTATCATCGGTTATGTTCGAGTCAGATTTACGCGCCGAACCGATCCGGTTGTTGTAATTTTGAGATGTTTATTGTGGCCGATTTTCAACATTGACTTAAACAGGTATCCCCCCATTTAATCGTATCTTACAAATCACAGTTTTTTGTCCGATGCAAAAGAAAACATTACATTTCTTTGCATCTTTGTCCATTGATCACGCATTCACGAAACGTTTCTTTTTAAAATTACTTTAAATCGCCAACGAAAATAAAAAGACTTATAATAATAACAATAGTAGTAATTTAAAAAGAATTACAAATAATATCAAGAATAATATTCTATTCAGTTAATTCAATTAAATGGATTATCTAAATTGATAAATTATCATGTTGAAACTTTTAATGTCAATGCCTTAATTCCCTTTTATCATATGTCAGTAGAATGTATTATTTATATATCATGGGACAGAAAATCATAATAAAAATATTTCTTTTTTGGTCTTTATATATATATCTAGCTCGATAAAGTTTGTTGATTAAAAATTGTAATAGTTTTAACTTTAAATTTTGCAAAAAAAGCCAGTGACTTTTTTATAAAATTTACTTAAACGGTCCATAAAGAAGTGCCATCTTTCTAATGCGACTTATCTTTGTGAACAAGATTTGTCTCATTAGATGGCGCTGTTGAAAACACCTGGCACACTGGTATTGACCAATTAAGAACCGGTTATTGGAAACCTGACAAAAATTACACAATTGTTGCCAAAAGTCGTTTAATTTTACGGGTGACGAGCGCACGTCCACCACCACCACCACCACCACCACCACCACCCCCCTCTAACCCCGTGGCTGAAAACCGAAGACCAGTGGTGCGAAGGAAGCGAAAAAGACGAAAAGTGGGTATGAATAAAAGATGACGAGGGAGGACCGGGGAATTCGCACGGGCTTGCCCACGGTAATAATCGGCCGCGCGGATGTTATGATGCCGCGTGCTTTGCGAACCGAGAGGGAGCCGTGCCGACCGATGATCGATAGGACTAATATCCTCGTACAGCGAACGATAAAACGGCGCTAAAGACGGAATATCTTAACCCCGGATTAATAGGCCTGTAAACGCCGCTGTGATTGCATTAATATTCATGGTCCAACGATGCGGAAAGCGCGCTGATTTATGGCCTTTAATTTAGCGAGCCGGCTGCATCCAAAATGGGTCGCGTGTTACGCTGGTTCAGAACCCCCCCCCCCGCAACCCCCAACCCTGGAGGGGGGCAAGATCCAAATTTTCTAATTTTCTAGTAATCTCTCGTCTCTTCCCCGGATTCGAATTCCGAACTGTTACTTGCAGTTCTGTTACATTCTTTTAAGTCTTGTGAAATTATGGAACTGAAAAGTGAAACTTTTTATGGAACTGAAGAACGATACGTTTTTAATATTGTTTATATACAAAAGTAATGATTGTAAACACCTGGAAGGTCAAATTAAGGTTACAAAGACAATAATATTGTTTGTTTACATCCAAGGGACATAAAAGTCGATGTAAATATGTAGAACTGTAATACTTTTTGTCATATTTTTCATATTGGAACACATAGAGTCCAGGATTACTTCATTCTTTTTCTCAGTATACAAAAGAACAATATTATCCAATGTTGACTGTGTAAATTGATATAAAAAAAAAAATTCTGTCGCATTTCTTCATCGGAAATAATTCTATTTTCAACGGAATTTCTTGAATTAGATTGTTTTTATAATTCTTTTTTTACTTTACTTTACAAAACGTTCTCAAGTGTTTCACATAAATATCCACGACGATAACAAGCCGTGCAAACGTTATTTTTCCTAGGAATGGTTCGGAAAGAAATGTTTCGTATCAAAAGAGATTAGATATCTTTGTGAGAGAGATATTGTGTGAAAGCTCGCGTCGGTGTGCGTATTGTAATTTTACATTGTAATTGTACAATACGTGCCTTAAATTTATCACGAGCGTACAATGGTGGAAGCTAATTTAAAACTCGAAATATTCGTTAGTTTCAATACGGCTATCGCTTGGCCTTTTTTTATATTCTTATTATTACCAGGTGCAAAATGGTGGCGCGATACAATGGGACGGCCGATTTCGGAGACAAAAAGGATCGACTTTTTGGAAATCGAATGTCGGCACCTCGTTCTTAGCGGGGCGTCTTTCTTCTCAAACGCGCCGCCTGTTTTCCTCGGGAAAACATTGCGCGGAGTAACTTGACTCCACGGAGATTGACCGGTGACGATAAATTTCGTTGAGAAAAGGACCCCGGCGTGTTTGCTTGCATTATACTAATTGTAAATAAATTGGAACAAGGGAACGTTGGACACGGAAATCTGGTCGCAAGTTAAACACATTTCATTTGTCGTCTAATAAAAATCTAAGCTAAAATAAATAATTACAAATAGTCGTTAAATTTGCAAATTTATTTATACAATACATTTACTGGTTATAAGTAAAAAGTTTATGAAGGTCCTAATACGGCCATCAATCTAATCAAATGTCTAATTTCAATTATACGATATAACAAATAATTATAGAAATTGCATTCGCGAGTTTGTTATCGTCGCTTAAAGGATACCGCAGAAAACAATATAAATGGGCGAATGAATAATCGTCCTGGAATTGTTGTTCCGGGGAAATCAATTCGAGCATTTACGACTTTTCTCGAGTAAAGTCGAGTAAATCGTCGTCCGTCGGGGGGGTGCGTTTCTTGTA
>JABFPN010003728.1:0-17141 GCA_022817305.1 Leptoteleia sp. ZL-2020
TGCGGTGGAAATAGTTCTGATGACTGCAGTTATATTTGTTACAACTGTATTTACAGTTATTACAACTAAATATGTCACAACTCTACAAATTTAGTTCTGATAACTTTGTATATTTCTCTCAGTGTAGGGATCATTTTTATTCATTCGCAAAAATCCATTTAATTGCAACTGTAAGGATGCAGGGTTGCTACCAGGAATGCAATAATTAATACTTAAGTGATAAAGTACTGGAATAAAATAATAACGTATACATGTGTATAGCATACAGATGACGCAATAAAAGAAGAAAATGGAATGGGTATGGTTTTGCTACCATCGTATAACTAATAAATATTTGTCTTTATTTCTTGTTTCTGATTTTAAAATCAAGTGTACGCAATAGAGACGAACGTCATTCACTAGACAATTTTCAAAACATTTGTTATTCAAACGTGTTTCACGTCACGGGAAGAAAAACTTACAAAAAATCGTATGGCTTGTATTATCGTGTTGACAGTTTATAATGCATAATTAATGATTATATTGGCTAGATAATTTAATGGCTTAATTGTTCTCGAATGTATGATGTCTCCGGTGCAATGATGCTACAATTGTCGAAAGGAAAAAGAGTGTCGCCAATTCCGGCATAAATTTATTTTGCGTATAGCTAAATTACGCATACATGTAACGTAAACATTGGCCAGGAATGAGAGGAGGCAGAAAATGAGAATAGGCCTGATACTTGTTACGAATTTTAATTGCCACCGGTGGTACAAATTTTAATTCGAAAGCGTAATCAGTTTAATAAATTCGCCTTTGAAGAAGTCATTAAAATGTTTATTAATCCGCCGAGTCATTAATAAAATGCTCGGCCATGAATGTTTAAATTAAATCGGCCACTTTTGTTGATATAAATTGCGCCCGGTAAAAAGTCCGGATTGATGGCTCGCTCGGGATGAAATTTATAAAACGTCAGTGGCGCGATGCAGTAAGTTGGTTCAGGCTTGTAAATGACGTCTAATATCGCAGCCGGTCGGTCATTAATATGGTTCGGAAACGCGCGACGTTTGGCGACCGAACTGGTTCTCGCATCGTCGGGGGGATACCGTGGCCAAGCCGTGACACTGACATCCTTCAAGGTCCCCGATCCTTCTGCAATCGCGCAGAAAGCCAAAGGCCGCACAGCAACAGACCCTGACATTGACTCTCCAAACGAAAGTGCCGTGAAAATACTGGCGGATATATTCGTGTTCCAATTCGAGGCTCCGTTTTCTTCGGCATTTCTTCGGGATCAAACTTGCGAGACGACTACGGTCGCAGCTGATCGTGCCGAGTTTCCGCCACTTGCACGCAAAGCCATCGCAATGATTACCTGCACGAAAACCTTTTCATTCCAATCAACTTTTTGCTCCGAACGTCGGCGTTCGGCCCATTCATTCATTGTTTTAGGCCTCCTTTTTACATCTTTACACCATCTCGTAAAATTATTATCTTTGCCTTGAACGTCATTTAATGGAAAAATGATACGTTGCTGAATGTAGTTTGACTGAATATTTTATCCAAAAAGAAGAAGAGAGCACTCGTTTCCTTTTACAGGGATTTTTTTTAAAGCCTCGTATATAGCATGTTATATATATATATAATATATATACTTTTTCTTCTGATTTTTAAAGAGTTGTTAAATTAATTTACTTTTTACTTTCTTTTTTTACTCGGAGAGCAAAAACATGTTTCCAACTGCACGGCCATTTTTTCACTGTTTCGCAAAGAGTTATACGAAAATCACGATTGAGTCATTTGCTGCATTAAATTAGATAACAAACGAGGTAACTAGTCGGCTTTCGATTTCGTGCGTCGTGATGAATCGAATCGACGGATCGTAGCATTATTTGACGTCACGGAGAAGCCAACGACTTTCCAATCGAGTAACGTTCGTTTGTAAACACGGAAGTGATGCACGATGAATCTAACGAAAGTTCAGGTGTCAGGGTTCTTTTAACCTCCATTTGACGAATGTTCAACTGTTCGGAAGAAATTCGAATTGCAATTTATAGAATGCCGATCCCACTTAACGGCCTTTGCGTTTGCATTTGGTATATATCGCCATTTCTTATCACCAACAAATTGACATTTACGCCACTGTATGTTCATTAATTGTATCAATATGTTGGTATAAAACGCAACTTTATTCTAATTTATATCGCCCGAAATCTCATCACGGATCGTTCACACTGAAGTCACATTTTAAGTGCGACAGTAAAAGTACGCCGTGATTCGTGGGTTCGTTTAAAATCGAACCTTTTGCTTTTAAACTTTTGTAAAGAAATTAATCAAGTTATCCACTTATATGTTTCCTGATCCATTTATATTCCATGTTTACATAACACACGCTAAAAGCAATCTAATTAAAATGTTATACATATTGGCTTTATTAAAACAAATTGTTTTACTAAAAGTAAGGATAGTAACAGAATTTGCTGTTTTTAGTTATATTTTTATTACTTCACATAAAGTTCTTTTACTGACCTTCTGTTTTGTCTTTTGTGTTACAGGTAAGCAACAAACAGCCCAACATCGGTTTAATGCGGTAAAAATTAAAATTTTTAACTACTATTAGTTTAGGAAATGCATCCGAGTGCAGTTGTAACCTATTGTCCTTAAATTTGCATAAATTTTATAGACGATGAAATGACGTGTATACGCTTGAAGGATAGTGACGTAACTGATGGCTGACGGATTCGGGGGTGATATTTGGACGACGGGATATTGCTTTAATAAATGCGCAAAAGGAAGGGCAATCGAGCGACTGATTTTTGTGGATCATTGTTTGCTGCTGGCAAAGCCATTAGCGGAAGCGTATGCATTCGCACGCAAATACACTTTAGGCAGGCGAGTGCTGTTAGAAAATAAGTGACACAGTACATGGGAGCTCGTTACCGCAGAAAAGTCATTCTTCTTTTCTGCGCTCTTCTTTTCCTTTTATCCGCTCGGCGTTGCATATATAGGATAAGGAACTATCGCTGGGTTTCCTTTAGCCGATATTCCGGGCTTAGATTTATTGTCGCCGGGCAAAGTAATGGTAACGCTTGAGCGAACGCGCAACGCGATATTCCAACGTGCGCCTAGAAAAGCGCCAACAGTAGGCCTTTGTGCCTCTTCGGAGTCAATGGAGTGCGCATAGAACTTGTTCGACATTTCGCGTCGTTATACGTGAGCCGCGCGTCGGCGACAAGCCTGCCTCCGTCCCGTCAACTGAATTTCTAATTCCGTCACAATTTCAAGTTCACCGAGATTAAATGTTTTTCGCACGTGCGTTGCAATTTTCCCCTTTCGTTACCTTGCCAATATTCAGAGGAGAACAAGAAGATTTCTAAAAAATTTTTATTAATAGTAGAAAAAGTTTGCAGGAATCGTTTTCCCATTTACGGTAACAATTTTTGTTTAGTATCTGCAACTAAATTTTAGTTAAAAACACTTATAGTTGAACGTCCACTCTTGAAATTACGATTCAAGTAACTACGGTCTAATTGAATTGAATTATCAATACAATCCTGAAATTTTTAAACTTTCCAATTGAAAATTCCTTCTTTTTAGCATCGATAAATTCATTTTAGTGGAGTTATCCGTTGTAATATATTAGATTTGAATAATTGTTTCATTTATGGATGACTATAATCTCTGTAAATCAGTCACGTGGGCAGTGCAGTTTTACGACGGCAAAAATCAGCGGTCATTATTATACGCTTACTTTGAGCATTGTTTTCAAAGTATTCTCCATTGCAATTCACGAACAATTAAAAATAATAGATACGTCGTAAAAGTATTGCAATACGATTTTCAGCTTTTGAAAAAAGATACCGTCTTCTTTATCCACATAATAAACTGAACGAGTAAATATTTATGTTTTTTTTCTATCAATCGAGACAAGTAAAGTTTTAATTATTTGCTTCATTTTTAATGTTTACTAAAAGGTTAAAAAGTTGTAACATTTCATAACAAAAAAAAAAAAAAAAATTCTATTACTCTTAAATAGATAGATTTGTGAGTGTACATTGTTTTTCTTAGTGTATAAATTCAAAAATATATCCCTGCAAATAAGTAATGAAAAATCTAATCGATCTAGTAAAAAAGTAGCCGTACGTTTCATTTTATAATTAATTCATATTGTTGCTCTCACTTGAACCGTCCTTTTTTATCAAACGGTGTTGCAAAAAAGGCCGCTCGCCACTGTTAATTATTCAAATCGTTGCGACTCGGAGGCCATTACAATTTGCAGCCCTTTTTCGGATGGAAAAGCCGACGTTACCGGGGATCCATAAAATTTGTTGCGTATATTCAGGTGGCGCTAACACACCGCACGCCCAAAATGTCACAAAAACTGGCGCGACTGGTGCCAGCCGGGGACGGTTATTGGCGCTCGTATAATTGCAAATAAAAGCTCCATAAAAAGGCACTCGATAATGTTCTCGCCTCGGTAGGGACGTAAAAAGTTGCAACCTCGGCGTTCTTTGTTTTCGGCCCGATTAGCGCGGTCGTTGCGGCCGCTTCAAACAACGTTTATCCCGACGACCCGCTTCGTTCCTTTAATGATACGGCCCTGCCCGTGCCATGATTCTTCGCATTTCCGTCGAGTAGTTATTGATCTAAAGAATGACCTACGATGGAGGATGGATCGCCTCGGGCCCTGTCCAGTTTCAGCGTCGCTGCGCCAACTTCAAACAGAAATACGTGATAAACAAAAATACCCTCGCACGAAGATTTTGATATCATTTTGATTCATGTGTATGAAATTATAGTATACAAGATAGGAACAAAGTGTACAATTTAGCAACAAGCAGGGATCGTTGGAGTCGCGCGGAAAGGCTATAATACAATACGTTGTTTGATTTACGGTTGGCTTAGTTGCGTAAATCTTTCAGCGCCGTCATACCGGCTACACGGCGCGCAGGGTGTGTACGTGATAGTGCGTGTTTATTGACGTTATTTACTGGTTATGGTGGCTGGACAATGAAGCACTTTACTGCTCCCCGCTATCGCAGATTGTAATCGTCAAAAATGTAGATTTCTGTCCGTTGGGTAATTAAGCGAACGGTGTTCCGCTCGGTGTTGGACTTCAATAGTCACCTTATAACGTTATCACGCGATACGCAGCATCTCGACAATTCCACCGTTATGGACCGCGGCCATTGGGACGTAACAGAGATGAAATTTCTTCGTCTCGATCACCGCTTCAATGCGAGTCGAATGTTGAAATGAAATGGTCATGCTGGGATGATGTCACGGTTTTGACGAAATAAACTCCTTGCAAATTGGACTTTGGCCTGGATGATATTCTGACGGGGTATTTTAATGAAAATACCCCGTTTCATCTAGCAACGGTCAGGGGCCTATGCATTCTGTCAAGTATGACAGTTCTTAGTAAGGCTTGGGTATGGGCGGGGACTACATTCTCTGGGTCTAGGAAACAAAAGTAGAAGAAAAAGGAATTTGACTGGTCTTTTGCTGCTGGAAGGGAACTAATTATAAGATCAACTATTAATCCTATTTCCAAAAAAAAAAAAAAAAATACATTAAAAATTGCTGTTCTAGAACCTTAATACGCAGTCCTGTTTACAGTATAGGAAAAATTACCGTGCCAGTGCAGTAAAAATTATGGTGAAAAACATCAACGTACTTGAAGACACGGTAACTTTTCCTACATTGTACATCCGACTTCTCATTAAGGTACTAGCACAATAATTTTTGATATATTATTTTTCATTATTTCGGAAGTCGACGAGAAATTAATCGGAAAATTGGAACAAAATTAAGTAACGAAACGACGTCGATAAATACTCGATAAATCATGGGTTTGCGATTTTTTTTCAGAGGAGTTTAATAATTTAAACTGACAATGGGGCAAAAAATTCTTCTTAAGATTAATGCGTGTCCCACGTTATACTTTCTTAAACGCATTCAAATGTCATCACTCACGTTTCCTAATTACACTTTCTCGTTTAGTTCCATAAACAGCGCAGGCCATGAAAAATGAATCCTCGGCGATAAATCATACGCCGAGTGTGAATCATTAATACATCTAATACTCGGCAATTAAGATTCTCACGCGTCCACTTATTTAATAATACTTTCTTGTCGTCGAAGCAACGATAAACGAAAAGCGAACGCCGCGATTGACTGCGAGTTGCAAAGGTTAACCCTCGACACTTGATGTACTCTCGGTGAATGGGGGGGATGGGGGGTGGGGGGACGAGCCAATGCTCCTTTTCGGTCCAATCCAAAGGTCATGCATCAACGTGCTTTGTACGACTGAAATGTGTTTCTGACGGGACACTGGCACTTCTTTTACATGTAATGCAACAATATCAATTCTTATCAATTGTCCATGAATTAGCGTCAGTAGGCGCGCTTCGCAGATTCATCGGATCATTGTTGTCGCTGATGTTAAACCGTGCATACGATATTTCTTCATCGCGTATAAGCCCCATCTGGTCGAACATATTAGCCGCAGTTGTAGAGATAAAACGATGTTGCATTTTATTGCTCGATTTCGATACGTCGAAGGTTTAAGACTCCATCGTAAATTATGGCGGAATTCGTTCACGTAAAACGCGTTCAATGATATTTTAAAATACATTTGAATGATGTACGAGTCGTTACTTATATTGCAAATAATTCTGAAATGTTAATCGTTGATTCAGGTATTGCGAGGCTCTGTTTTCGTTGTTATATAATCGAGATATATAAATATTTGTACCGAGAGAAAAGATGTAATAAAAATTACTGACATTATTCCGTAAACTGGTCGTATACTTGAAAAAAAAAAAATTGAAAAGATTACAATCTCGAGTTAGCAAAAGGTTTATCAGTTTGCTAAACAGTTATCGTTTGAAAGCTGTCAATTATTACCAATATCGATAGTCTTATAAATTTATAACAATATATTTATTGAGTGGAGAGCAAGCATTTAAAATAATTAATCTTTCGTCTATTATTCGAGACTTCAATCGAACTGCCTTTTGTCGTAACAAAACTTTTTCTTATTATTAAGACGAAGTGGAAGAAGAAAAGGAATGCTTTAAACTTACATCCTGCTTCTCTCTTCAAGTTTCTCTCTGATTTAATTTTCAATAATTAGAAAAAGATTGCCAACAGATTTTATATGTTTACTCGCCATTCCGTGCTGACTTATTTGTTTATTTACGTCGCATTTCATTTTGTTTGCCTTTAATGACATTTCCATTTTATTATCCTGGCAGCCGTAAACAGTTAATTAACTCGGCACCGGCACGCAATCCAAATAAAAGTGAATTCATTTCGTTCGGTAGCGTCGAAATTGGATATGGATTATACTCGCTTACTTATCAGCAAATAACTTTCGCTACATTAGACTTATGCGAGCTATCCAACGATTGAAGACCTTAATCCAAATTTATAATAATTACCTTCGCTTCCTCATTTGCAACGAATCGCACTTGGAAAGCCTTTCAGCTGAGTTTAATCCGCAAGGACCGAACATTTGATCGGGACGTTTTTATTGGTAATTAAAGGTTGTTCAATTTAGTGTTGTTTGGGTGAGTGATATCGCCGGTGGTTTGATGCGGATATACTTTATTGTCCGGCGTGATATACACCGCGAGACAGTCGTCAAACGTAAAGAAGATACAGACGGGACAGTTTTATTCACTAGTTACTATTCATAAATCCGTCACGGTTATTACCCCGCTGTGACGAACGATTATGGTACCCTGGAGAAATTTCAGCACCGGGAAACAAAAATAAACACCTCAAAGACTGGCCAACGTTGTCTAATGGCCGTCCATCTTTCTCCATATTGCACCTCGGAACGGCCTCCTGGTGGCGTGCGATGATGTAGTGCACTTTGCGGCGCACTAGCGCCACCTACACGCGCGGACGTTACCTTAAACTTTTCACCTACATCACCCTCATCATTTGGTGAAGATCCGCAACAGCTTCGAACCACTTGCGCGCCACAATTTATCCTCTCCTCGGCCTCTTATGTAAAGTGAGATACGCTCGGAAGTTTCTGCGCCACGAATAGTTTATATAACATAGATTTCCATTCAATTTGTTCGCGTGAGTTTTTTGCTGCAGATTTATGGGAATCGAAGCCGCACACTGGCCTGTTGTATTGATATTGCGCGAAGGCTCGATCTTCAAGATATATTAATTTATACGCGACGACGCGTTGTAGGTGTGATGTTTGGCTTAGACGGAACTTTGATCGAGTGTGAAAATCACATTACATGTCGGCGATAAATATTATAGGCTATAATTTACGTCTCAGATAACTCAAAATTAAATACGAGGCTTATGAAGAAGCGGGTATATGAGAATTTAATTAAATTATTACGGACCAAAGTTTGGCGTTAACGATCAAGGTGAAATTTGATGACAGATGCGATGAAAATTCATTGCGCTTTTTTATTCCTCATTGTCCGACTCCAGGAATAAATATGGTACATTTCTGGAATATTAAACAAAAAACACAAATCACCAAAGAATACACCAATGTATTTCTGAAGCCTAGAATATTTCCTTGATATATTCAGATTATGTTCAAAATGTACCAAGAATATTCTTAGCCATTAGGGTTGTTCGATTTTTTCGGCACTAAGTCGTACTAACCATTTCATATATATATGCAGCAGAAGCTGGCAAGCATCGATCTGCATAGCCTGATTGGCCCAAGACATTTTTCGCCAAAAGAGGAATGCCATAAATTGCCAATTTCGGTAGATAGTTTAGCGCGATTTAGTCAAGGTTTTGCCTGAGCGAGAACGATAATTACAAGTTGAGTCCTCTTCCGAGAAGTGAATTATGACGATGCGGCGAAGAGGAAGGCGCATGAAAATTTTTCAGCAACATGTGTGTGTGTGTGTGTGCACGGAAAGCAGATTAGCCGCAGAGCTGTGTGCAAAATTCTCAGCTTACTAAGCGTAGCTCGCGGTGATCACGAGCTTGCGTCGGCTTTCCGCTTGATCGTTTAATTCATATTCTCCGGCGCGTCCGTGAACCGTGTCTAATTTCTCGAAAAATGTTCAAAAATCCCCGGCCACTTTTTGCCGCTCTCGTGTGTGTTATTAAAATCGAATCAACGATCGTATCTTTGGGCGCAACGTATTATTTTCACCGCACCATCGGCATTACTCGTAGCAAAAAATTTAATCGTCACGATTAATCGTGAAATTAATGTCCAAATTACGATTTTTGCGGGGGGTGAGCAATGTTTTTTTTTTTTAGCATTGTACAAATTTACATTCGACCAGGGTCGGTTAAAAATGACTCCACCTGGGACCGCGGTTGTATGCTCCGAGCAAACTAGCGGCAATTCCATCGCAGCGTGATATCGTGATTATCGATAGCAATTAAAAAAAGAAACAAAGCGTAAGACGTGTATCGGGATCGCAACAACTACTGTCATGTAATCGACTTCATGAATTTACAATCATAATACCGCGTCAGAATGACTCTGAATATTCATTGTGGGTAATAACAGTTTTGTGCTGCGCATCTTCGCGAAATAAATGTACTCGCGCCGCATTTATTAATAACTATTCATCTTTCTTTAATTTATTCCCCCGTCACGATTCGAGCTCGACGCCGCAACGCTTGGCCCCTCGACGCAAAGCTCACTCGCCTCGGTGAAATTCCTTCATTGATAATTCCTTATCTAAACGTATGAATGAATTTTTACGCGGACCGTCGCCAATAAATTAGGCGAACAAAAAGTGGCTCGCATCGTCAGTCTCCTTTTTTAAAGCCCGGGGCTTGTTCTTTTTTTTTTTTTTTATTTTTTTGAAAAAAGATGATAAGCTCAACGGGTTGCTTCACTGTCGTGGATGACATAATTAACGAACGATCGACCGTTCGTGGAATAGAAGATGGAAATAAAACAACAATATATCGTTGGTTAGTCATATAATGAAAAGTAGAATGGGAATAGCGTTACGTATTTGACGTCGATATGTAAATGCCGCGGAATAAAAGTCGTAAAATACAGCGGGTACTGTTGAATGGGGACTTTTTTCAACGCGGGCTTTATGCCGGCGACTGGCGAGGTTTTATCCGCCTCGGCTTACCTTATCCCAGGTTGCGGCTTATCTTTTACCCATAGCAGAAGTCACGTAGACAATACGTTAAGTCGCCCAAGGACAAATGCATCCTTCGTGGCTGGCATTGTCATTGGTATAAGAAGTTGGAATCGCTGGCATGATATAAGCCCATGCATCATTCCGTTATTTGTTTATTTGTTTATTTATCAGCGAGAACCGCTCATAGGTACGCGAGAATATTTTTTCCCCCAGCGGCCGCGTGGGTTCGCGTGTCGTAATTTATGCGCGCGCTATGTAAATGCTAAAGTGGATTCGCTCAAATTTCATCGTCGCCTCGGCCCGTTTTTTGTCCGTCCGCATCGGTAAGAAATCCCGAAAAGCGAGCCATCTAATAGACGGTTCAATTACGAAATTAAATGGCAATATCTCAATTGCGAGGCGGGCACACTGAGAGAAATTTACTTGACAACTAAATATTAAGAACAGCAATATTCGCAAGGTAATTATTTATAAGGTTTGGCATAAATTAAAATTTAGTATAATAACAAAAAAAATGATTCAAACAGTATTTACATCAGCTGTGATATGATAATAAATGGTAAATATAATTGAATTAAAGTTAATGAACTGAACCCAACTAAATAATTTTCAGTTGGTTGGACTATGTTTTCCTCTGACTGCAGCTAACATTTTTTTAGTTCAACCAACTGTTGTTCAGAAATTGATATAACTTTTCCTTTTAGATATATTAACTGAGCTACACTATACTTGTCGAAAAAACAAACTAAAGTATTTCTAGTTGGCTGCGCTATATTTTTCTCCAAGTGCATGCCAATGGTCTTATCTTAACTGCGCCGAAGAGAGCATCTAACAGCGGTAGGCAGCGGAGTCACTTATGGAATGGACTTTTCCTCAAACCATAACTTCACGTTCAATCAATTACCCGAAAGCGGAACGCTCGTGACCGTAATTTACAACTGCGTCCAATTAATAAGGACGATTATTGCGAATAAGGTTACGCGTTGTTTATTCGCGATAAACACACGAGTGAAACATCGAGGCGCGCGTTCCATTACCGGCATCTCATTATCTTTCGAAAAGCCGAGTCCCAAGTGTCGCAATTGTTCCCCGGCCGAATAATTAGCATTGCTCGCTCACTGGGCGAACAGTTAACCAAGTCATCAATGCGAAAGATCAAACGGAACACGGACCGTTGCGTCAGGCGGAAACTCATTATCGGTCCTTCTTCTTCCCCCGCCGCTATCCCTTTTATCCAGGAGTCGCTTTCCGGAAGCCCATCCACCAACGGCGACGCGAGCCACCTTTCCTTTTTATCGCTCGATCCGATATTCGCCGGATAATAACGGCCGATGGCGCCTAATGAAAGGCAACTTTCTGCCGGCGCTATCAATAAAATCACGCGAATCCTACTCGCTGTTTCCTGCACAATTTCGACGCGACCAATCAAATGCCATCTCGGAGGGGTTTCAAAATTTGCCGGATCTTTCAGCAAATTGATACATAAATACGGTTCTTGATAGATTTAATGTCACTGGGTTGAGAGTGAAATGTCAAAAAAAAAGTCTTAGCCGCAACTCCGCGTGACCTTTCAGTCGTCTGAAAATTTATAACGTTATATGCGATTTTGTAACAGCGTGTCTTTCGTCTACGTAAGTAGACAATGTTTGGCGGATGGGGTTGGATGTTACATAAGGGAGTCATTTCAATTAGGTCGATCAGAAAATCAGTTATTCCTACGCGAAAGGTTAATTTCGATCGTCAATTTATAATGTCTGTCTCAACGTCGTCTGGGTTCCGAGTCAGCTCGGTTGCTTTTGTACGCGAACGGCTCCGTCCCGTCTTCGCAAGTATTCCCAATGATGTAAGGTGGGAAAGTCAAATGGAGAGCAATCAAAACCAAATCTCGTTAGGCCCATATCGGGCGTATCAATTTTTTTTCCGTGGTCGATTTTAACAAGGCATTCCTAAACAAGATCGATCCGTGCGTGCGCTTTGATTGAGATAAAACAGTTGGAAACGCAGATGGAAATCGTTTATCTGGAATAAGCAAATTGCAAAAGCTTACGATTTACTGGAAACACACGCGGATAAACGGCGGAATAACAATTACTATACTTATGAAAACAGCGGGTTGGGAAATGACGGTTGCGAAACGTTACGGCAAAGATGGAAAAAGTCTTCCTTGTTTGACAAAGTTGAGCTCGGTGAAAATGGCCCGCTCCCATGAAACGTACTTTAATTGACTAATTTTTATTGCACCCTTTTCTTTTTCGATTCGCAATTTCATATCTAATGACTTTTCGATTGATCTTTTGCGTCATCGTCGGCCGGCGAATAATAATTCGAAGCTAATCACGAACTAAGTGAAACTTAATTATGTCTTTATTTGGACTATCAAAGACCGTTTTTTTTTTCCTTCTTCTTTGTCGTGCTTCTTATTGGAACGTGCTTGAGCCGCGCATGCGCGACCAGAGGGTCCCCGATGATTGATTGGCGCACACGCCATAATCGAGGCGCGCTGAAATATTGACAAATGAAAATGTCAATTAAATTTAAATCAATACTTTAACGCAGAAACGGGTTTGGTTGGTGTTCCGCAATTTGCGCTCCGGTCCAGGCCGGCGATCGTGGCGAAAAGTAAACGCCAACCGCGGGAACGAAACGGCCGAGCCAAATAAATGAGCGGCGCATCATTATCAGCCGGAGAGTCGGCATCTGCGATTCCGCAGGCCGGCAAAATTGAACTCATTATTTGTAAGCGGGATCGAACGCGCGGCGGCCTTATAAGGCCAGATGTCCATATTAGGGGGACTTCCTGTGGCTCGTCGCTTGGCTTTTTGCGCCCACTTCATTATCCCATGCTAAAGGTGGAAAAAGAAATGAGCCCCGCGCGAGTTCATTGATTTCCCCCCGCGGCAAGATTTATCAGGGGACATATATTCGTGGCCTCTCAATCGAAGAGTCCTTCGCGAAGCTGAAGATAGTACCGAGCCGTTGTCAGCGGCGTAATTTATACACGGGCGCAACGCAGAACCCCAGTTGGACCGTCATCGATCTTTCAAGGTCTGCGCGGCCAGCAATCATCCGCTGCAACGCTCTCCTCACCGCTTTAGCCATTTCCTTCTCGTTCCTTCGGGACATTTTTTGCCCGCCAGTTTTCGCTACGTAGCTGCGCCACACGGTAAAGTTACACGACAGCGCCGCGTGTGTGGTCGCGCCGAACGGCCGGGATAATATTTCCGTGCGCGCACCTTTACCGCAAAATAATATCGCGGCCTATGAGACGGTCAACCGAGCGCGGCAGCGTTAATCAACGCCGCGCCCTCCCGCCTTCCGTTACCTTCTGCCTCGCGCCCGCCCCGGCCTCAAATATCGCTTTCCAGGCCGCTTTGCAAAATGCCAAGCCGCAAATACTTTATTGCCGATGTTTCAGCTAAATGATGTCAATGCTAGCGGAGCGATCGCCTCGCGGTTCGCATCGTTACCACAAATTTACGGACAGCCGATTTCCATGCTGCCTCGCTTCGCGCCATTTAGCAACTCTCCTCGTGTAACATCTTTCGGTTTTCACTCCGATACGCGAGATATATGCCGCACTACACACGTGCGCCGAGTGTTTGCTATTTTCAATCCGTTGCAATTTATACGAACCGCGCTTGTATTCGCGTCCACACGTTCAATTTACTCTGACCTATTTCACTTGCTTCCATTTGGGTTGTCGTTGCATCTGATAGGAGCATCTGCGTGATTTCTAATGGACTGTCGCCTTCTCTTCCTCGTTCTTGTTGCTCTCTCGAGACTTACCGAAAGATTTCGTTTTATGCGAGTTAAAGTTCAGATAATATTTTATAATGTCTTGTTTAATTTATTTTCCAACTGTTTTTATGTGAACAAATAAGTTGACTTCTCTTGGATTTTGCAGTTAAAAAAAACATCTCGAGTATAAATGAAACGTATATGGATGTGTATGTTTTTTCTTAATACATATATGGTCGTATTTGGACATACATGGTCGATATATGGTAATAATTGATTTCAATGTAAGGAAATTATTAAAAGCATGTATGGCTAGAATATTATATCAATTATTGCCATATATCGATCACGTATATCCATGTATGGCTATATATGAATTATGAAAAAAATATTTCCCCATGTATGGATGTATTGCATTAAGAAAAAATCTCCATATATATTTCACTCCACATACTAGGGATGTGTTTCATTTAAATGCACCCAGAAGATATATGAATTAGGATATTTTTTAACGAAATTTGTCATCTTAAATTATTAACATTTTTGTAAGCGTCGAAAAGATTAATTGATATTCCTACGGAAAGAAGCAGGTGTTTCATAAATACAGCTTTCATGATTCTTAGATAGTTATAGAACAAGATCTTGTGTTGAACATTAAAAATGTATCATTCAATGACAAAACGATATTTAGGTCACCGGTTAAAGTATCAGGCTGTATGTCATTAAACGACTTCTAATATTTCGCATTATTATATTGATTGAAATGAATTGCCCTGTAATTGATCGTAAATAATAAATAAAATTTATGCTGACAAAAAATTAGACCAAAAGCATCGTGAATTTATTCGGGATTGAAAGTAAAATATTTTAATGTCTTTGAAATCTTGGTATCTTTTGGCGGATAAATTCTGAACAAATTTAAGATATTAAACGGCAGATAGTTCATATTTGTTACGTCATATAAATTCCTTTTAATCATTTCAGATTTAATATTTTATTTCAAATTTATTGCCTGCATTCGAGTGCAATAAGTTGAACGAAATAATTATGTAATTTCCTTCAATTGCTATCATGTGTACATTTCTTCATATCCATTAAAAATTTGTAATTAAAAGTAATTAAAATCGTGCAGTCAGTTACTAATCAATTTCTTAAAGAGGAACTCGATACAGAAACAAAAGTAATGTATGAAATTAAATTACGATCGCAAGAAGAACTACTATTAGCCTTTTATTCTTTTAATACACGTTATTTAAATTGTCACACAGAGCTGTATATATTATCACTTCATTGTTGATTATTTTCATTGACTAACTTTCACTAATTATTTTTGTTAAAAAGACCTTGAATGACTTTCGTCTTTCGAGTACATAACGATATAACTGTTTAATTTTCCGCAATTTAAATTATTTTAGTTATCTGCCGTGAGGAATAAAAAAAAGAGAAAAATAAAAAAAGCAAAAGAAAAAGAACTTTGCGCTGTATTATTTTCGATCAAATTTAGCGTTGCCCGCTTTGTTTTCCCTTTTTTTATCGCGGGGGAAAAATACACGATGCGGAGTAATGTTCCGTGGTAGCTATTTCCTCTGCTTCATGACCTATAACGACCGCGGTTTCGAGAACTGCATCCATATCTAAAGCAACAGCCAGTGAGCAATACTTAGTATTTCGCGGCGTACATATAAACTCTTTAAACTTGACATGCATCAGTCGGTCCATTGTTCCCGGAGTGTTGCGCCTGTAGGTGGCTTGGCCGTCTTATGTTTCGTATTTATTTTCTTATTCGCAACAAAGAAGATCAAATCACACGTCCAGAGATACACGCGAACAATCAATATAATGCTACTTAATTTTAAACGCGTGCTTTTATGCTGAGTAACAACATTATGGATATTGTTGCACTAGTCGCATACTCTGCACTGCAAATAAAAGCTTGCTCCGCAATTATGAACACGGAAAGAAGCACAGTGACTAGGGACAATCGTTTCTTATTCAAATAGTCAACAGCTCCCTAAACATCTTGCAAATCGATTAATAAATTAATTAATCATTTTGTATTAGAATCACGCGAGATAACATCCGACGCGCAATAAATAATCATCCAATTATCCGCTCGTCATATCACGTATCATCGCGATAATAAAAAGGAATGTAAATTTTTGTCAATTAATTAAAATACCGCGCAGTCCTTAAATTAGCACGCTGCCGCATAAATAGTACCCTGTAATTATGTATCTCGTTAAGCTCACTTATATCCTGCAAAATGTGTCCCGACATGTTTAAGGACCCGCTTCTTTCCGTGAAATGTCAAAGCTCCTTGTTGAATGCCATTATAGTGTGTAGAGCGCGCGTTCGAAAAAGTCCAAGTCGCAAAATTAACTCCCGCGGTTGCAATGCGAAATCGAGATGTGCAGATGAGCCCAAATGAGTTATAATAAGGTGTATTCGCGTAGAGAATTGCACGGCCGACTTTATGTCTTTCCCTGTTAGACGGCATAAAAAACGAGCGACTCGTAATTGCCGCGGTAAAATTGAAAGTTTCCTGATTATAGGCGGCCGTGTCAACTGGCCACGGAGGATCACTGACTTATTAACGACACCCCGCAAGTGCGAGATTTAACGTTTCTAACCTCTCCGGCAACCGGTTTCGGCTACGCTTTCCTTCAATGCAGATAACTGCGTTGCGTTCTCCCAGCGGATTCATAGTCCGCGTGACAATTAGTGACAATTAGTTGGCCGATTGTCTTGGCTCTGCGCCACGTGGCTGCGTTTAATAACGACTTTTTCGTCGCCCGCCGGTTACCGCGCAACTATGAGTTTTCGCGTAACCACCGTGACAATAAACGCGTGCCACTCTCCGCCATTCGAATCATCCATTTTCACCCCTCTTTTCGTTGCGAGACGAATTGCAATGCTAAGTTTTCATGCTGGCCAACTTTGCTCGTCATTTTATGTAACTTTCAAATTCTTAATAGTCGAGATATTTTTTATGGTCCATTGTGCAATTTACTTTCGTAATGGGATGCTATTTTCTGCAGTTGAAATACTGACGTAACGTTCATATTTGTGGCCAAATTACAACTGGAGATTAGCATAAATTTGATTAGAAATATTTTATGTGGATGGAACGTTTATTCCTCGTGTCTTCTCAACTGTGTAAGAAAATTTCCTTTTTCTTTTCTTTTACACTCTTAAAAAAATCATTTCAAATTCACAGGAATCGTTTCAAAATAAAATGATATTCTGGTTAAAATAACGAGAAGAGGATTTCGTGTGAAAATAAGAGGAATTTCTTGTTACGACTGTATATTT
>JABFPN010003729.1:0-17139 GCA_022817305.1 Leptoteleia sp. ZL-2020
ACCCCTATCCTCCTCATTTCTTCCCATAATTTCCCCTATCCACCCCGTTTGACTCAACTCACCGAGTATCACCATCGCTCTACATTTTCTCCGATATTTTTCTTAAATATTTGACACTTTACTCAACACTCGTGGCCGAGTTTTCGTTCGTGTTTCAAACAGTCCAATGAAAGGCTCTCGTGCTCGCTTGAAATTGCTTCATTTTTGGCTTCACGATTTATTTGTTTATTTAACGTTTTGTTAATCCAAATTTTTTCTTAATCGCAGTATGGCCTGCTTGCATGCAATTTAATTTCTTTACATCCGGATTATGATACACAAAGAATGAAAATAATTTCAATACACGTGAGTTTATTTAAACTTATTCCGAGATGAATAGCAACAAATGTTTCGAATGTAAACGAGTGGCACACGATGCCATTAAATGTTCAGAAATGGACGTCAGTTTTTCGACGCGATACACATTTTAAGTTTTCATGTTACGCATTTTGTCATTTTTTCATATTTCCAATTCTTTTTTTGAAATTTAAATTTCAGTATCCATATTTTGAATACGTATTGATCGAATAATCAATATATAATTTATAAATTCAAAAATGTTTCGTTAATCAATCTTTCAAAATAATTTCCATTTTGTAATTTAAACGAGCATTTATTATTGTTGTGTAATGCACTGTTAAAAGTAAACAATTATAAAATACTGAAATTGAATAGAAACAAAACATCATTTTCGCTTTCTTTATTTCCAATGTTTACATTCAAATGTCCTTTGCAATGTAGATCCAACAGCGTTTTCTATGTTCACTCGACACAATATTTTTTTCAGTATAATAATTCATAATGGAATTACAATTGGATAACTTTAGGAATTCTTCCTTTGAATATTTACAGATGTCAGAATAAATATAAAAAAGCTCCGAGATCAATAAATTGTCAACTTGTTTGTCTGTTTGAATTCGTTATTTTCTAAGTGTGCGTTTAATTAAAATTTATTGTAAATTGTATACAAAAATTTAAAATTTTAATATCGATATATTCATTATTATAGAAATTTTGATCTTATTAACAAATTAGTAAACAAATTGGAATCGTTTTTAAAAGTTTCAAAGTTTTAGAAGATGTTGATGAAAATTTGTTAATTAATTTATCAATTAATTGTTCGTGATGTTAAATTACGAAAATGTATTCATATAACAATAGTTTCGGATGAAGTTCCCACATTTATGGGGGGAAATTATGTTTACGATATTCACGATTCATTGAAATGACATTAATGTCTACTATTAAAGACGTTGGCAGGTACGATGTGTCGTGTAGGAATATTGGAATTTTTATTGCAAATTAATATATGTAAATGCATCCATTTTAGTTGCGACTAATCTTCACTACGTACGCGTTTTTATGTCATGAATATAAATTGAGAAAAGTGAAACTTCACGTGTTAAATATTATGCGAAGTAATGATTTTTTAAACACTAATCTCTCTCAACGTAAATTGTAAGTAAGGGGCACTAAAAAACCGATTTATATCTTAATAAATTTTAGTAAATAAAGTTGAACGCAGAAAATTCAAGCTTTTAAATGCACGAAGGACAATTATCAGTTTTATAATAGTATGAAAATTTTAATTAAAAAGTAAAAGAAGTTATTTTTAGCTACACGGGAAACAATATGCGTGCCAAATATACTGATTTTCATATATTTTAAAGTGTTTAAAAGAAGATATAAATTAATTAGGACCTACAAAACTGCACTCACAAACTGTCTATTTAAGAATAATAGAATATTCTTATATTAAATAGGATTTCCATTCATTATATGGACAAAACGAAATTCTATTTACAATAAAAATAAAGGATTCTTATAAAGCATATATTTATCTAAAGATTAATTCCATTTATATTAAACGGATTTTTTTTCAAGAAAAGAATAAAAATAGTTTCAGTTTAAGAATATTCAACAGATGATACAAATTTAACCTAACAATTGCAAGCACTAACTTATCTTGAAATTTGCAAATACAATATAATTAATTAAACAACACTGACCGAACGTAAAAAATTTTAACACGCACTGAACACGGGCCGAAACAATACTGAGACGATGACAGCTGAACTAGGCTTATATATTTACAAATAGACATATTCTTATCATAAACAGAAATTTCATTAGTATTATCTGAGATAATATTTATCGTAAAATTAATTACCTTTTAATATAAAAACATAAATTTATTGTATACCAACTGTATATTCTTATTGTTAATTGATTTTCTATTAGTTTTAATAGGAAAATTTTCTTTGTACAGTTTTCTTAAAATAAGTATATTTTTTTTCTGAGTGCATATTTTAACGCTGATTATATGTTAATTTAACATAGAAATACGTAAATTTGGCACATGGATTTTTTCCCCATGTATTTACACGAGAATATTACATTATTTGCTTCTAAAATGAAATATAATTTCACTACACTGTAAAAAAAATATTGTGTTGGGTTGACTCAGAAAACGCTGTTGGAACTCCATTGTGAAAGACAGTTGAATGTAAATATTGAAAATGAAGAACGCGAAAATAACAATGTTTTGTCTTTATTCAATCGGTATATTTATATTCAGCTGTCTCTCACAATGTAGATCCAATATATTATTTTTCCCACTGTATTATAAAATAAAAAAAACCGTACGGATTATAAAATAGAAATTCTTTTAAAACATAGGTTATCCAAACATTGTGGAATTGCACATTTAGATTAATACGAATTCAAAATATGAACGACTGCAAGTTAAATGTTAGAAAATTTGAAATTCGAAAAAATGGCAAAATGCGTGAACGTGAAAACTTAAAATTTGTATCACGTCGAAAAACTGACAGCCATTTCTGAACTGCAAATAATTTTCATCGCCCCTCACACGCCGCGATAAATTCGAAAGCACAAAACACGTGTCACGAATTTTAATTTGCATCAGCCGAGGGCGATTAATTTAGAAGTTACAGGTGTTCCTCCGAATGGAAACGTCAAACTATTCAAAATAAACAATCATTACGTTACCGTGAATGACTTTCAAAATTTACCATGGCGAAGAAATTTCGTTCCTCCGCGTATGTTTACCAACAAAAATAGCCGGCACAATTTTTTGTTACATGCTGCAAAACCCTGCAAAAAATCACCTTTTTTTCCCCCTCGAACCATCTTTAGGATCATCCTCCATTCTCTCATTTTTTTTTCTTACCATTTTCTTCTTCCTCTTTTATTCTTTTTTCCTTCCTTCCTCTTTTTTTTTTTTCTTTTCGTATCAATTTTTTCCCTTCCTCATCGATTCAAGTTTCATTGAACTTACGCGCAAAGAATGCGGCCTTTCGAAAAATCGTCGTCGTAAAAAATACGTACCTGAAACAGAAAAAAAACCGCCACATTAAAATTCAAATTATTCGTAAAAGGATCGGACACTTGTACTAATTTGGGTTAAAAAAGATTTTCGAAGCATGGAAATTGATTCGATCACGAAAGCGAGATAAAGTCTTTCCTCGGGAACGCACGTCAAAGTTGTCAGCCGGGACACGACGAGGGATTAATATCATGTGAAACGGACATGCATTAAAGTCCGATTACTCAAAGTACTGCATTATTATCATGAATGAATTCATTATGTGATCGTTCGTTTTTATGTTTTGCAATTTCTTTGTAATTTGATTAGCATATTGAATTACACAATCCGGATTAACAACAACAATGTATCCCGGGAATTACGATCAACATTTTTCGTTGCATTTGCGGTCCGCGATGTCGAATTTTTGCCCGCACGAACATATCATGCGAATGCCGAGCAGGAATTTTGCCGCTCTCAACAGCTTTCGTTACTTATTTTCGCGCTCGTGAATTTTAGGTCAAACGCTAGATTGGGAAATTTACGATTTGTGTCTGCTCTTTTCTTACCCTTCTTTTTTCTTTTTATTAATTTTCAACTCTCAAGTGACAGAAAGGAGTAATGTTGCGCGAAATTGCACTTAAACGTCAGATTTGAGAAATTTAGTACGGATTTTGAATGAAGGGTACATAAATTTGAAAGTGAAACGTGATACTGACTTATATCGGTAATGCAGGAAATTAAATTCCTTTAACTAAAATATTGGATTTTCAAAATCTTACACAGATACAATGCTTCATATTCCAGGAAAGTATTCGATTAAAATTCTCACGTTTATAATGATAACAGCAACACTCGTGTCAAAATCTGGGCAGTTATCTGATAAAATTTAAATGTTATCTAACAAAAACCAAATTCTCCAATCGTAATACTAAATTTTGAAGAATTTCCGTCAAAGGAAGGGAACTGCCACCATTACTACATTCGAATAAGGTTACATTAACACGTATATGCAAGGTAAAACCAGTGACAATGTCGAGAACTTGAACTTTCTCTCCGAAAATTAACGTTCTCGAGAGTAAAAGCGCGGCGTTTGGAAGGCACGAAATTCGAAATTAAACATTTCCGGGATATTCGACAAGCGGACAAGTGTATAAGAGTTGCGAGTGAGGGGAACGGCAAACAGGAACGGCAAATCGCGCATAAATGTTGATCGAATTCTTTAAATAGAATCCCGGCCCAGGGGGGAAGGCGGGTGGAGGGGGGGGGCTGGGAGGAGAAATCTGGATTTCGCGTTGGAGGACCCTCCGGTTTAGCGAGCATTAGAAAAAGCCCTCGAAAGCTCGTCGGATGCTCGAGGCTCGTGTGCATGCGGGCATCGCGTACTCACGCGCGAAATACGAAGCAGCGAGTTGACGTGCGGGGACACAAGCGGTGTGTATTTGCACGTCCGCTCACTACTCCTACACGCAGCAGTGCGTCAAAGGTACGAGACACCTACACGCGGATCGCTTGTAAGTCGATGCGATTCGTCCCACTCAAACCCGTTCTACCCCCTGCCCCCCCCCCCCTTCGCCGCAATACTTGGCACCGCCGCGCGCCCCAGACCATTCTAATACTTTTTTGCGCGGCCCCGGTTACGAAATAATCGCGCCGATACGTCGTCCCCGGGATCCGAGCGCGACGATCGGTTATTTATTTATTTCCAATTTTGTTAGTCATTGATGGAATTGTTCGGGCGCATTTGGGCCAACGAATTGGGGTCGGGCTTACTCGATTGCTTCCAACTCGAACCGTTCGATTAATAAACAACCATTTCTCTTCAATCTTGCTAACTTCTCCCCGACGATGCGATCCCGCCGGGAACAGGAATGCAATTTTGCGGTTGATTTAATTTCCGACTGACCAACGAGGACAGGTTGTATCGACGTGGAATCAACGTGGAGTCGACTTCACCTCAACGGTTATGAAATGTGGGACAGTTTATTGATTTAAAGTTCAATGTAACCTGCCAGCTAGACATTTTTCTCTGGAGATTTTAAGCGCGGACGAGATGAGCGAGAAAAAAAAAAGAAAGAAAGAAAAATGAAGAAAAAGCCTAGCGTGAGGATTGCGCGCAAAATGGAACACAGAGAGGGAACTTTTTCTTTTTTTCTTTTGGTCGAGTCTAATTTATTATATCGGGTTCAACGGAATATCCGACAGCGGGTTTAGTAACACTCTGGCTATAGGGGGTTTTCGCTCCGACTACAATGTTAACGGCGACCCCCACCGAGTTTCCTTTTAACAATGTGAAGTTGGCGGCAATTTCGCAATCCAGAATTTAGTATACACAAGTGAACGGTTTTGGTTCTAACTGAATTCTGAATTTCGATACACATGATACCCTCATATTAGTAAAAGAAATGTATTTTGACACAACAAAAAGATTTAAAAATCTTATTCTGGAATTCAGCCCATGGAAATTCAGAGATTTTTTGATTATGTTAGAGTTAGGTCCATTTTCGAGATAAGCTTACAATCATATTAAAAACTTGCATAATTTTTTTAATTAATTTACGGCGAATATAATTGCAATTGTAAACGTTTTAATTATTTGAACAATAGTAGCCAGCGGAAAATTACTCCTTTTTCGGAATAGTTAAACACATTTATTATATTTTCACGATGAATTTAAATTCCTTTGTTACATATTTCTAATTCCTTTGAAATTACATTTCCGATCCTAAAATTCCTTATAATTATAATCCGAAAGAGGAATTTGATTTGATGAAATAAAAAAAAAAAAGAAGAAGAAAAAAAAACGAAATTTTCACATCGCCTTTTGCAATAAAAACGCGATGATAATTAAAATGTGTCACGGCAGATTGATCGTGAAATTTCTAGTGTCTGGAATTTGGACCGTAATGTCTGTCATCCGAAACGAACGAGGGCCCTTTCCAGCGGAGTTATCGGCGGTGATAGTAATAAGGAATCTCGGATGCGCGAATATACGTTTGCGAACGCGCTCCCGCGCCCCTTCGTCCATCTCGTTATCGCGAATGCGCTCGTGAACCGAGAAACGAGATCATTCGACGAGCGACGATGTTAACATAATGCGTCGTCGTAGCGGTGCCGGTTTCACTTGAGCAATTAAAACTCCGTGGCAACAAACCGAACGAGCAGTTAAAAAGCAAGTTCGCGGCATTGTCTTACAACTTCGTCCGGGAGGGAGGCTCAATTGAAAATATTCCAAAGGGGGAGCGAAATTTCCGAGCGCCCAACTCCAGTATTTCGAGTGCCAAAGCAATTGTGCATTTATTCCCACTTTTTACTTGACGTTAGGCAGTTAATTTTATAGCCACGTACGACGAAATTATTCGCGTATTAATAATAAATATTTCATGGTAGTATTAAGACAAATATGTTTTCCATTTTAGGAATGACTGTAACTTAAATTTCAAGCAGTTAAAAAAGTAAATTTTCCGCAAAATATCTCATCGTTCACCTTATTAAAAATTAATTTAACAAATTCTTCATATATATTATAGTGACTATTCTAAAAGTGTATTATATTGCCGAACTAATTGACAGATCTTTTTTTTTAAACATGCTTCCACCCAATAAACAATACATTAATAACTCGAAACGGAGCTCTCGTCAATTCTGACGTCACCTTCGACCAACATTTCACCTTAATTAAAAATGTTCGACCTGCAACGATTGTCATTAAAGGCACTCATTTATCGTAATCCGGGAAATAATTGGCTCTTTAAAAGTACGGTTTATCGGGCGAAAAAGGTCAGGAAGAAAAAAAAAGGTGGGAAACAACGGTTCACGGGTTCGCAATTCGCCTAATCTTCGAAAAAGCGGCGGCATAAATTGTTGCGCAATTTTGCCAAGGGAATTTGCACAGGTCCCGTTGAAATACCGCCGCGATTCAATTGGGGACCACCCCCTTCCCCTGCCCCCTTCGAGACAAAACGGCGCACAAACGTGTTAATTGGTTTTAAGATTAAGAACCCGAATTGAATCGTCGAATATAAATGAGCATTTTTGCATGGGAACGATGCTCGTCGAGAGCTCCACAGTAGCGTATTTGCGCTGCGCGGCACGCCACGAGAGTCAACGGGTGGGCCGCCGCCGCGAATATTCAATCGAATGCATTATGAGCTCGTCATGTAATCCGCCGCGTGTTTCGTGTGCTTTATGGCGCGTTTCGTTATTTTGAATTATCCGGCGAATTTTCGTCCGCCTCGCTTCCGATTGGTTGCAATTTATTTCGCATCCACCTTCTCTCTCCCTCGTCGGAACTGAACATACGATATTAAAACTAGATAACTCGAAGAAATATAAACAATTAACGATAAATAATAATGAAAGGAAAGTAGAATTTGGTTGAAAATTAGCATTATTTAACGATTGAAAGTTTCAAATTTATCCAAATCCGACATAAAGTTCGAAAGATTCCAAGTTAAAAAAATTACAGAAATAAATAAGAAAAAAGGGAATGAAAAAAAAAAGAGAAGAAATGATTGTCCGTTTTATCGAAGGGAATGCAAAAATTAATTTCGAAAAATGGTGGATGCATTATTTCGATGGAATACGTAATGCGAGATAAAGACCTCCGATGTGAATAATTTGCGTCATGTTATGAATAATAGATAACGCGGTACTTTGAGGGGCTTAATAACTGTGTGCTTTAGCTCGAGCCCTTTGCCTAAGTTCTAGTATATTTTGGCACGAATATTTTTGCTCGGCCGTGCAATTTATCGCACGTGCGAATTATGGATGGCAAAAAAGTCGAGTGTCAGTGTGGAATCGCGCGCGCTTTTCTCCATTCGACAAACGCCTCGCTTTTATGCCGTTTCATTTCAATAAATTTACCATCAAAACGCCTTATTACAGTTACCCTGTTTTCATACCTTTCAGTAAAGATTTTGAAGCAGTGACAATTTTATGATTAATACCGAATGCGATATAATAGTGCACCCTCGTATAAACGATCATTTCATGAAAATGATATCCTTTGCGAATTTTAAATACCTTTCGAAGAGTATAAATTGTAATTAAAAACATAAAATTAAAAACATCAAACGAACCTTTTTCTATAAAAGTAGTATTCTTTTTCATCAAAAAGGAATGTTCTTTTGAGATGGATTTCAAATCAAAATGGATATTCTTTTTTAGTAGTGGAAATAGTGTAAAAAAAATGCGTAGTTGACTGAATTGACACAGGTTGAATAAGTGGTCGATGCTGAGCATGCACGAAATTATGTACGATTAAAATAAAGTCTATTTCAGTAAAAAAAGTTTTTTTTTTTATAAAAGCCAATATAGCGTTCGTTCGAAATCTTATACCGCTAATTTTAAATTACTTTTTGCGTTATATATATAATATTTCTTTTTGCATTTTTATGTTACCCTTTAAAATAAAATATGATGTCTTAAAAATGACAGGTATATTCAGTGAAGTATAAACTTTTTAACATTGCCGTTCCATTAATGAGACCTATTTTCAAGATATATTTTTCCATAAAAGGAAAAACTCCTTAACTTTTAATGGATTAGACTCTGACTTACCGGGCTTATTGCTCAATATACAATTATTCATTTATCTTAAAATTGTGTTCAGTGTGAACTGTTTATTTAATTAAAAGAAACTTGGCGCACCAATAGCGCACCGAGTGCAATTCACGTTAATAAATCAACCGTGATAAATCTTTGCTCGGATAACTTTTAGTCCGTCAAAATTTTCTTTCTTTCCAACATTGATTTTGAAAGTGTTTCACGGTCAAATTTGCATCAGTCTCACGTATAATTGTCCACCGATTAAATTCGAACCACAAGACATCTATATGAGAAAAATTGATATGAGAAAAATCGAACAAAAATACAAAAAAAAGAACAAAGATATTTATTTTGAATATTCTTACATTTGGATATCATTCTAAATGTAACGAGTTTTTCGAAATCAATGTAAAGTTGCCGTTTTTTTCGTTTCACACACATCTTAGGCCTCTGGACCTTTAAAAGAAAGAAATAAAGAAAAAGAATACCGGGCATAATTTTATTTGTTCACCTTTCCAATGTGTTCGTAAAACCCCTGACTTCTTGAAGGGACCATTGCAACCGTTTGAGGCCGATAGCATCTCGAAATCCAAATTATGATCGAGTGAAATGAATGGTGACGAAGTCATTAAAATGTCAACGACTGGACTGGCAAAAAGAATAAGCCGAAAATGGCCAAGGCGAGCGCGCGCCCGGGCGGAAAACTATTCGGTCTCGGCTCGACTAAATGAGATATTTAGCCGGTGCGTATTTATCGACGGGTTCGATTCGTCCTCAATTATCTCGCCACGAAATACATCGAAATCCATCGAAATCCGTTCTCGCGTTTCCCGAAATAACTCCGGCCGGCTTGTTAAGACGCGGCGCAATTAACGTGAGCAGCGCCGAGTTATTTCGAACGAACGAACGAATGTGAAGTCGGTAATCCCGCACCCTCGCGCGTGCATTGTCTTCTCAAATTCCTCGTCCTTTATTTTTCCGTGTCGCTCCCCAGTCTTCCCCCCCCCTCCCTCTCTCTCCCACTGCACGCCCGTCGCACTTTTTTATTCCCTTTCCTCGTCCCTTTCGAGAAACGAGCGATTACCTTCCGCGATGTTATAAATCGCCAAATCCCCGACCGGTTTAATCCGACTCCCGTTCCCCAATTTTTATTTCTTCCCTTTCTCGGTTGGTCCTCCTTTTTCGCCTGCCGTCTCTCTCCGCGCAACGCGTCCCCCCAGCTTCCCTCCTTGTTTATTCCTCGCCGCTTATTTCGCTGCAATTTTACTTTTGTTCGCGTTCGAATCGCGAGTAAATAACATTATCAAAACTTTTTTTCGTTACTTCGTGAGGCGGCGGTGGGCGGGGGGCGGGGGAGGGGGTTCGGGTGGGATGCAGGTGGCGCGCGAATTGCCGATGCGTTCGTAAAATTCTCGCATTCTTAATCAAAACGATTCGATTTAGTTGTCTTAGATCTGGGCTATTTCGTGCGACGAAGACGGATAGGGGAAAAAAGGCCCGTCAAAGTCGACGATTTACCGAACGGTCGGATAAAAAATGCAGCGCGCGATGGCTTGTTTGCTTTTTCACGAAAAGATAGATAGATAGACTGCCTTTATTTAGCTTTCTCGGCTGCAAATACGAAAGGCAAGAAACGTAAACAAATAGAGGGATTCGCTTCCGATTTATTTTACAATATCAAAATTTGCTCAGACCTTGAATGTTTTACTTTTACTTTCATTAATATTTATAACGGGAATAAGAGCAAATATAACTTTTAATCGGGTTGAAATAATAAATAAAATGCTCGAAATTGTATTAAAATAATACTTTTGCAATTAGTCATTCTGAATCTTTTATAACTTTTTCAAAGAGCTTAAATAAATGATTTTAAATTTTTCTTTAATTGTTAATCCCAATGTTGAATACACTGATAGAAATATATGCATGGTACAAGTATACATATGCTTAACCTAGCTATATTATATGCTTAAAAAATTGACAGGTATATGTGTACTCCTGAAAGGTATGCGTATGCCTATAAGAAGCATACGAATTCTTGAGCAAAGCATTTGAATTTATATCATAAATATACACTAAATTTACACTAGATATAATTAAACAGATAATCTTAAAAGTCCGTGTAATGCAAGCCGTTTCTATCAGTGTACCTATTACATTATTAAATTTTTTTAGTTCAATAATACTTTTAACCGACGAAACTTTATTTTTAATCCAATTATTGATTTGTACTATCAATGAATTCCCAACAAAAAATTACAAAAAAAAATGTTGGGACTGTTTGATCGAATTCAGTTTTGTATTAATGTTTAGTAACATAATTTTGAAATGTAGATCTAAAAAAGTAGTTCGTGAAAAAATTGATCTGCCCTCTCTATTTTGACAAGTCGAAGGAATGTGTTAATTTTCTCTCTTCTTCTCTCGGCTCGACTGAACCTGAAATCACGACTTCTCTGAAAACTTATTTGTTATTTTTTTTTCTTCTTCTTTTCGTACCTTTTTTCGGATTGTGTGAAAGTTTGAATGGAAAAAAGCTTGTTCGAGGATTCGTTATAATTCGAAAGACGAGGGAAAATAAGATTCCGGAATGACCCGAGGAAAGATATATCGATGGTCTATTGTCAGTGTCGGCAGTTCAACGAACGTGGCAGAATGACAATCATTTTATAAGCCCCAATGTATCTTGAATGAACGGGACAAAGGTGCCCTCGGCGACGAAAACGAGCAGGCGTCGCGCGTTTACAAGCCAAATTCCGCCACGGATTAAGAAATGTGGCTAAATAAGTGTAAATATGTGCGATGACCAAAAATTCAAGTGCACCAATAAGCGTGCTGCTCTTTCACTCGACGATTTTCTGTCATTCTTAATCATTTTCTTATTCATCTTTATCTTTTACGTTTTTAGAGAAATAGTTTTAAAAATTGCTGTTCCTCGTTAAAGATACTTTAAGTAATAAGTTTAATAATTACCCCTTTAACAATAATACTCTTTAACTGGAATGTTTTCAGGCGAAAAATTGAATTTTAAATTATGACATGATGTATGACGATTGCAATGCGGACTTTGTAATGATATCAGCCTTTTTCTGATTCTTGCAATGACAAGGTTTCATTATTACGTTACATTTTGCACGTTTTACTGTTTCACTTTTCAGTCTCATTATTAAGTTACGTAAAAAAATTCACTTTATGTGACTATGACTTCTTATAGTTTCGCATTTTTCTATCGCTCGTTAAAATTTCTAAATTTAAATTAAATTTTTCTGCAAGTTAAATTTAGCTTCTGCAAGTAATCATGCCCTTTCTCGTGCACTGATAATAAACTGAATAGACTAGAAGAACACTGAAAAAGATTGGAATTAGGGGTAGGGGAGTGAATGGCTGGCTACAGTGTCGCAACGATGACGTAACTTGGAGTTCGTGGAAAAGCTTGTGGGTTCGAATTTCGTGGTCGAAATGATAACGCGGTCAGTATGTTAGACTTCGTACTCACTGGGGTACATTTGTGTCTTGGAACAATATTGTGAACACGTAGCGAGTTGCGCGGCTTGAAACGTTTTCACCGGCGGCTGCTCTTCTGTTTTCATGCCTTCTTTGCTTGTTTTCGCGCGATACTCCGGAATGAGAGAAGCTTGAGAAGCGACGAGATTACTCGGCACCCGATGAATTGCAGATAGACAACCAACGAATGAGTAATGAGGACGATTTGGGAAGAGAAGAGGGTTTAAAAGAAAAAAGAAAGGAGAGTATGAAGTGAGAGAGACAGTAACATAGAAGGAGAGGATGAATATAAGAAAAAAAAAAGTAATGGATTAAAACCTTTTCCACACTCGTATGGAAAAGAGGAAGTAAGAGTTGCAAGGTGTGAAAGAAGATAATGTAGGAAGTGAAAAAGGAAAATGTAATCTACGAAGATGAATCAACAATTTGGCATGAAAAATTATTAATAAAAAATATAACGACGAAAGAAGAACGAGAAAAGTAAAAAGTAAAATGAATGAGAGAAACAATCGAAGAGAAAACAATAGAAAATAAGTGTAAAGAATGGAGAAGAACGGAAGTAAAAAATTTGAGAAGTAAAGATAGAAAATTCAGTGGGGTAAAGGATCTAAACTAGGGAGGAGAAAATTAAGTCATAATAGAAAGAGGAAGAAAAAACTTTCCGAAAGATTACGAAATAGAAATGATAATGAAAATACTCAAACGAAAGGAAAAAAGTAAAAAAAAAGGATTTGAAACGTAAGATAAACAAAAGGGAAATAGACAAAAAATTAGTAAGGAAAACAAAAAAAAAGGGTTTCATAAAAAGATCAAAGAATGAAATTAGTAGAAAAATGAGTGAAAGATAAAGAGCTAGGGGATGAACGGTCAGATAAAGTCATAGGGGGCAAATTTATCATTCATATTGTTTCCTTTTCGAATGACTAATGTCGAGCCACGAAACATTTTTGGACTAGGACGTAATGATGAATGATGTAATGTTTCGTGAGTATCTTGTTCGTACGCTTCAGATTATGTATGCGATTATTTCGGATCACGTGTCGCGAATCGTGATTATTTATTTGGGGGCTGCTCTAGGCGGCTCGCCCGTTTGATGGGCTCACGATCGTGCGACCCAAGTTTATTATTCGTCAACATTTTCCCATTCAGTTGACTTTGTTATCACCTTCGTTCGTTGTACAATCACGAAAACAATTCAATCGGCTAATTCCTCGCTACGATTTCCATCATAAGATTTATGTTCCATCGCCATCCCCCTAATCGGTCATGCTAATTCAAATCCCCCTATTAAAACGTGGAAATTAAACTCGCCAAAAAACGAATTCCTCATACTAATTTAACACTCATTGTAACCACTCTGAGATAATAAATGCCAATTTTTCCTAAAAAAAAAAAGTATACAGCGAAATAATTTGTTAATAATAATTTGCTTTTTTAACTCCAACATAGCAATAAAGTTTCTTTCGCTGTAAGCTATAACAATTTTTCCAAAGAAATTTTTCCCGGCGTATTTGCTAATTCTCGACATGCGCCGGCTCCTTAGATTATAATAAACTTTCCTCTCCTTGTACAAAGTAGTTTTTAGTTGGTTTTTATTGTTCCATCGGAGCCGACGAGAATTCAAGTGCGAGCGTTCGGGTTTAGAGCCGGTCGATGCGGTCGATTCGACCTTATCAGAGGCGCTCTTCCCGGTACTTTTGATTCACGATCTTTTACGATCGCTCGGGCGCAATCATGATCCGAGCGAGCGGGTAAGAAGCGAAGCCAATGATCTGGGCGTTCGCGATCAGCGGCACGCCATATACGGTCACGAAACACGTGTTCCGTCTTTGCTTTTCATACCCGCGACCTTCGTTATCAAATTCAACCCCCCCCTCCCCTCCCCCCCCCCGAGCCCGAACGCGAGACCGGGGTTCTCTCGAGGTTCCACGATCGGCCGGCGGGATGTTAATTCGAATCAAAGCGACATATGACAGCGCGTACCGTAATTCACAATTATGACGGTACAATCAAAAAAGGCCCCCGCCCGGCCACCCGGCCCGCCCCCGGCTCGTCCCACAAAACATCGTCCAAATGAATTACAATCGGAACGCTTAATGTATGCCTGATGGCCGGGCGAGTGAACGAGCGAGCGAGCGAGCGAGCGCGCGCGCGCACGATCCCGTGTGTGATACGGTTGGCATTTTCGGCCACATTTTTTGCCCGGCCATATTCCGAATTAATTTGTATTCATGCGAGGCAATAAAAAAGGCGCATGATTAATTTGATATAAAAATGAAAAAAGGCCGGCCGTGCGGAGGGCTCCGCTTTGGCTTAGAGACTCTGGCCTAAAGTAACCTCTCGATCGTGAACGGCCGAGGAGAAGATTCTCAGACCGCGAACCGGTTCTCCCTGCGTCTCCGTCCCACTCGGCGCTCTGTTTCCGTCTTTCCCGAGAAAGAGAATGGAGTGGATTTCCGAGGCATTCAAAAGGACAGCGATTTCAGATTCGATCGCCCGCTCGACATGATATAGCCGTCTTCTGTGCTAAGCGGGGAAACGCCCGGAAAATATGATAACTCTTTCGTAATAAGCCAGGGACGGCCGACGGAGCCCCGGCCATTAGTCGCGATTACAGGGTCTTCGCCCGAATGGGCGTCCGTTTTACGATTCACGATTAAGCCGATTGTTTTACGATTTTCGATGTAATGTTTGCGTTTACGACGGGGAATAGAGTGCTCGCCGGGAATGGCAGTATTTCCGAATGTTTTGAGGATATATTTTACGATTTCGAGCGTTACTTTTACGATTGTTATTGCGAATTTTAGAAGTTTTCAACGCGAGGTAGTTAATCGAGAGAGCTAATGATTCGTTTGTTTTTACTTCCCTTAAATAGCTTTATTTATCCAAACTGATGTCTTCTCATCCACGAAAAGTCCCTTAAAATAGTAAAATTTCATAAGAAATTTTGTTTTACTATTTATTCAATTACATAGTTTCACAAAACACGTTTATGAGAATAACATCAGAATATCTAAATTTTTGAATATAATATTCCGCATCATAAAAAAAAAACAATCATCATATTATAACGCAAATAATTTTGTATGTAATATTTCAGGTTTGAAATATTGACACTTAATATTCATACTTTGCGTATAATATGTATCTTGATGTAAAACGTTTCAAGATACTCTTCTGGCCTATGAGAAACTGGCAAACTTTATAGTACAGTGACTTACTTTTTTTGACTCTCGTTTTTTTTTTCCTTTCCTTTTTCTACACGCACACTCGAGCCAGGTTGTTCGTAAAGTCCATCTGTGATTTAAATTTGAATTTCGTGATGGTGGACGCTACGCAGTACGATTCGTCGCGGTGCGGGTAATGAAAACGTCGTAAATCGCGCGGCTGATAAGTCGCATAAATTAGCGAAGGGATCGGGTTTGATTTTCAGAGGAAGCACGGGCGGGGAGGGGGAGAGAAGACGGCCGTTACAAGCAGCCGGGCGCGCCTATGGAAGCTTATTAGGGGTCTACCAGAAGGCCTATTAGAAAATGTGGAGCCGGGCCACCCGCGCAGACATTACGGAGTAGCCGGCCTTTGATTTCGTCACCGAAACGTCATCGTGGATGGCCCCAAACGAGAAAACGGCAGACGGTCCCCACGACGCTACGTGGGAAAGGTTCGATTTCGAGGCCAAATTCAACATCCATTTGAAAATACTTTGGTTGTGTTTTATAAATTGTGTACGAATAAAAATTTACAATTAAAGTTGTGAATGAAAGTTTCATTAGTAATCTATTATGGTTTTCAAATTGTAGTACGAATATGTAATCGATCGTCGGTTTATTAGTCACGATGATAAATTATTAAATGGATCGATCGAGAATTCTCAAAGTGAAATGTCAGAATCACAATATTAATGTTACTAAATTGACGTTTTTATTTTTCGTTCACGGTCTTCTTATAATACCGACTGTTTAGCTTGATTAAAGAATGCAGAAAAATGTGTGGAATGTGAGGTGTTGTATATTGTTAAACTTTTTGGACTTCACTGAAAATATATATACTTTTAATAAATAAATATAGTTTACGTTATTTTTTTTCAATATAATTTATTATACTGGTTAATAAACTCTAACTGCTAGTTATTAACAATATAGTAAAGTTTATTATATATAAACCATAATTTTTAAAAACTAATTTAATATCAACAGATTTTCAAGCAGAACTTTTCTTCTATTACACCAAATGTTTTTCGGCAGATGTTTCGAAGGAAATTTGCATTCGTCCAAACGAATATTGTTGGAAAAGATATGGAAAGATAATTTTTAAAGATTCTACCCTTTTATAAATCGTTATGGTTTTCAAATCGGAAAAATATCATAATATATAATCATGACCTTGAATTGTTCAGTTTTAAAAATAACTTACACGATGAATTACCGATGGCAAAATTGTACAAGTCGAATGTCAAAATGACAAAGCTGGGATTGCAAAATTTACGATTTGGATTCTCGGATGCAAAGCGCGGCGCGAAAGTCGGCACACCCCATCAATAAATATAATACACGTGGCGTCAAAAAAAAGGTCCGAATGGTATCATTACCGGCTATAAATCGTAAAAAGCGCTCATTATGATTTAACACGAAAATAACGCGCGAACCTTCGGAAAAGGATCGGGAAAGGAAAAATGGCGTTCATGTAAATGCGATTATGAAATTGATTTTCTCGGGGCGATA